>JAQFVV010000170.1:1055355-1357855 GCA_028023455.1 Epiperipatus broadwayi
TACTTTTTATTTTATGTTCATACAGATGAATTTATTAGTATTTTATTTAAGTGTCAAGTATGGATAGACTACATAGATTGCACCAAAAAAAGAAAATATTTTATATCCTTTATTTAACCATCAAGTTCGAAGAAAGCTGTCTGTTTGTGCCGCTTGTCAAAACGAAACTACTAAGATTTCTTTTCTTTCATTTCGAAAGTGATAAACGAATGTTTTAGACCATTTAAAAAGTATTTTTTGACATATTATAAATTATTTATAAAATATGCTAAAAATAAAATTATTTTAAAAAAGTAGTTAAGATTTTAGCAAAAATTATTTACTTATCCATGCAGTGTAAAATTGGGAAAGAAATCACTGACATCACTAAAACTTTTGCCGGGTCAGTAACATTTGTTTTATTTTTTCCACTATCAACAATTAATAATTATAAATAAAAATTTATTTTTGAAAAATCTTTAATAACCTGACAAAATATTAATATACTTTTTACAAATGAATCTAAAGTGAATATAATATTAAAAGATGAATATATTTTGACAGTTGAGTTTGTGACTTGACCAATTAAAAGTTTAGATTTTTACCCCACACAGCCAATAAAATAATTAGCACTCCAATCTGTTAAGTGTTTATTATGATTTTTTTCTGGCAGGCTAAACTTTATAAATTTTAAACCTAAGCTAATTTGTGAATTCGTGCTAGATCTGTAGCAGGTTAGGAGGTTGGGGGTGAGGGGCAACTTTAGTTAGTTTTGTTTCAAAGCTTAATTAAGTCAATGGATTTCATCAATAATAGGGGAATTGAGAAATTTTGTGAAGAAAAAATGTTAAAGATCATGTTGGCACAATAGAATTCCCTCCATTTGTAATACTGATAATGGAAGCAGATGGTATTTTCCTGGTCTCGGATCATTCCTTTAGCCTATGGAATAGGATAGTAAGATGACAAAAAGACCGCAATCCTTTCCTATGTAGTTGTTTATTGTTCTTCTCACTATACAATAATAAAGATTAATACTGTAATGGATGAGAGACATTTTTTCTCAGTAATCATGCGTCTTCAGATGTACATTTATGATAGTGCAATACTGGGGTGTTGTATTCATGTTGCATTAATTACATCAATATATCAAGGTAGATTTAGCGTTAGTTTGATTGCGAACTTTGACCTAAGGTTAAATAAGGGATATAAAATATTTTCTTTTTGAGTGCAATCTATGTAGTCTATCCATACTTGACACTTAAATAAAATACTAATAAATTCATCCGTATGAACTTATAAAATAAAAAGTAAAAATGTAAAGCAAATTATGTGCAAAGTAAATGTTTCTGTGTATTGTTAATCTGGCAGTGGCTTATTTCTTTCTTTTAAAAATAAAGTATACATTATCTCTGCTGCTCTGTGAGCTAGTGACTGGGACTTAACAGTCTATAATAAAATAAAATTGGATCTTAACCTAAGTATCTGCCTACTATATAAATTTTCCAGATTCGAATAGCCTTGTGGTTCCCTGTATGGCAGATACAATAAGACTCCAGATCCTCCCCGACTGTTATAATACATATATAATTTAGCGAATTTTTAATGGATATAATTGAATAAATGTGTAAATTTCTATTATATTGCATTTAGGAAAAAACAGTCAGATATTATTAATACAATAATGCATAAAAATAGCAAACTTAACACTTTTTAGCATTCAAAAAAAATTTTTTTTAAATGCTATCTCAAGTTCTTATATAGAAATAAATCACTGTAGTATATATATAGTTAAAAGGAAGTTGCCTTGACAACAGTTTGAGATTATCGATTGTTATTTATTTTGAAATTGCTTAAGTGTTGATTGGTTTTAATATATATATATAAGGAAATAGTCTTTCAACTTTTCCTATTTTCCTATTGCATAATAGTCTTTTCCATCAATAAGATGAATGTTATAATTTAATAATTTTTAACAATCACAATTGATGAAATATTTAAATATGTGAAAATTTCTATTATATTTTATTAAATAAATGAATAAATAAATAAACTTTATTAATTTGATATATCTATTTCAATTTTACTTAAGATGGATTATTTTAAACTTTATAAAGAAGATAACATTATGAACAATTGTTTTTTTTTAAGATTGGAATTTTTTCCACATAAAATATTTATATATCCCTCATTTACATTTGTCGAATTGTTCAGAAGCATAATACTTAGTTTTTAACAGAAAAGATGTGCTTAAAAGATTAACTTTTGTGAGTATGTGGTTCCTATTTTAACAGTCATATAATAGGAATCTAAAATAATAAGCCAATTTAAAGAAAGCAAAAGTACATATACTTCAATTAATATACATAACAGCAATTTCGTTCTAAACAGGATAATTTTCCAGTCACAAATAATAACTTTTTTTTAACATTTAAAACTTAATGTTTCAAAAACAATATGGAGTGTGTTGAGATTATTCTGCTCTACAAAGCATTGGGATTAGTCTGCTCCATAAAGTGGGAAGAGTATTCTGCTCTTCTCGCCATGATACACCAATTTTCAGGTTAAATTTCAATTTAAATTTAATAAAGTGTTTGTTAAGTCATTTCAATTTAACACTAACTCTTCTGTATTAATTTAAATTGTAAATACATATTACTATATTTTCATCCTAATAAAAGAGGAGTATCAGTATTATAATTAATATAATATTTATTATATTTACAAATATACACAATACAGAATAATATAGTTCTAATGTGAACTCTTGGATCTGAATCTTCACAATCTACACCTAATAGTTTGCCTTATGGGTAGGGAGAATGACTCTTCCGGCTGTACCAGACAGTTTGCTTTGAGTTGGCAGTAGTCTTAGCAATGTCCAGTTTTTATGTGGACTTGCCTAGCTGCATGGAAAAATAGTGGATTGCTACCATAAGAATACATACTGCTAATTAGGTTAGCAGGACTTCTCCTGGAGAATGTGTACTATCTTTTTGTAGGTTAAGCAGACATTCATCTTTCCTCCAAAAAGGCCAACTATTTATAGCCAGATCTCTGAGCTCACTGGAGCATTCAGATTCAGTGATCATCATTGCTAATTGGCCTGTACTAATGATTGTCTATGTGTTTAGCTGTACATCAGCCTATTGTCCAGTAGCAAACAATGCTTAATTGATCTGATAAAGAAGGAATCTGGAACTGTCCACTTCTGAGGGAATGGAGAACTATAACATTTTCCTTCACACAATTTAAAATTTTATTTTACTCATTTAATTATCTTTAATCAAAGATCATCTATATAATTCTATATTGCTGCTATCCTATATAAACATGAGTAATAAAACATTAACAAAAAAATATAGAAATCAAATAGAAGAAAATAACACACATATAGATACTAAAGTTAAAGAGATAAAAATAACCTTTTGGAATATTGTTAAAAACAGGCAAAATAATATAAAGATAAAAAGTGTAGTCAACAGATAAAAAAGTTATATCTATTCAAAGCATCTCATATTTGTCAAACCTATACCCTGTTGTCAATGCACAAAAAAAATCAAAAGATCTAATATTTAGGATAACACTAATAAAATGTGATGTTGATACCATTTTGTTAAACTTATATAAATAACAAAGCAACATTTTGAACTTCTTAAAATGATGTTGAAAATTTTATGAATGAATAGAAGAAAGTCATATTATTACCAATGGTTGAATGCAGTTGAATGTGGTTTGGATATTTATATTGTGCATGAGATTTGATTGAGCAGTAGTCTTTCAGAGATTTCTACTCCAGTTGATAAATAAATAGCTATTCCATTTAGTTTTTATTGGTTCTTTAATAATGTAAATTATATCCATGCAGAAAATTACTTACAAATTCAAAAATTTTGCTGTAAGATTACTTGAATATTAAAAAATATATTCTTCATTAGTTAACATGTAAACTATTATTTGAAAATACTATAGTTAATAACAATAATTAAATAATTTAGTGGTGGATATGGTTGTTAAAGAGCCAAAGACACCAAAATGCATGGGTGCTGAACTGAGTTCAGCACCCATGTGACTATAAGCTATTGAGCTTAGGTTGAAAATCTTTTTGTGTTTTCAATTTCATGCTCATAGTTTTGTAGTTAAGTAGAGATAAAAGGTGGTTGCTAGAGGGTTGCATTAGATCCTAAGATCTAGATGCAGTGCTCTCAGATCCAAAGCTCCTCACTGAAGAAGGCCACAAGCCAGAAACTAGTCTGGGGATATTGGATGAGTAGGCATTAGATAGGGATTTTATGCACAAGCCTTCTGGCATCCATTGATTACTCTGTTTAGCACAGGTGGCACTACTATATGGAGTTTTGCTTTTCTTTGTTTATAAACAATTATGTGCTAGTATTGGAGATGTGATCATGTGATGCTTGCTGGTTTAACACAAATCCTGCCTAATAGGGTAGTGGTGGCTATGGTTGTTAAAGAGCCAAAGACACCAAAATGTATGGGTGCTGAACTGAGTTCAGACCCATATGACTATATAAGCTATTGAGCTTAGATTGAAAATATTTTTTGTGTTTTCAATTTCATGCTCATAGTTTTGTAGTTAAGTAGAGATAAAAGGTGGTTGCTAGAGGGTTGCATTAGATCCTAAGATCTAGATGCAGTGCTCTCAGATCCAAAGCTCCTCACTGAAGAAGGCCACAAGCCAGAAACTAGTCTGGGGATATTGGATGAGTAGGCATTAGATAGGGATTTTATGCACAAGCCTTCTGGCATCCATTGATTACTCTGTTTAGCACAGGTGGCACTACTATATGGAGTTTTGCTTTGCTTTGTTTATAAACAATTATGTGCTAGTATTGGAGATGTGATCATGAAATAATTTATTGTTTGGGAATTGAAAAAATGTTGAAACACTTGGAACTGATAGAATGGAACTGAGATCCATGGGCATTAAACTCCATAATCTACCAATCTAACATGGCGTCAAATGATGGAAGACATTCGTTATAATCTTAAAGATTTTATGCCAATTTCAATAAATGTGTAAAGCCAGAACATTTGATTTTGATGAATTTTTAAACGGTCATTTCCAAATAAGTTCGTTGTACTGAAAATAAGTAATTCATGTCTTTATGTGTTGTAATACATTTATTGGATTTTTAATAGCATGAGTCATTTTAAATTTTTAAGAGGATATTTCCGTTTTTGTTCTGATATAATCGCTGGTGTTTAGACAATGCTCTAGCTGTTTATATGTTTTAAATCTAATTCAACGTAAGATGAGTTGTAGGATTTTTATTTTATTTATTTTTAAATACATGATATTTATTTAATGTTTAAGTAAAAATGTAGACGCGGTATCTTTTTTCCAACAGACCTTGAACGGAAATTTGGGGTTAAATTTTTTAGCCCAATGACAGCATTTGCCAGGTTAATTTTATTGGTCGCCATTTAATCAATCTCAAATGCCTAGTAGGGATAATTTTGAATAGAAGACATTTAGTATATATTATTTATTTATTAATAAATGTACTTTAATTGAAATATAAACCATCCCTAATGTAATAAATCTTTCAAAAAATTATAATAATTATTTGACAGCCTTTAATTAAATAAAATTTAACGTTACAACAAAAGAAGAAAAAAGTCTACAAAAAAGTTTCTCCATTAACGTAAAATTACATAAAACTTAATTACTTTGAAATTATAAGAAATGAATCAATAATTAAATAAATATTTTATAATATAAATTATCTAAAATATAATTTTAAAAATTAAAAATTATTTTATAAAAATTAAAAAAAAAAATTAAATTTCTTACAAATGTGTATAGTGTTCTAACATAGATTTATAAAGTAATAAATATTTCAAGATATAATTAAAAACCATCATACATTTTATCAACATATGAATACAGATATCTGAATAAAAACAATTAAATGATCTCTAAAATGTATTTTTCAGGCTAAAACAGTTAACCCAGGTCACAATTTCTTACATATGTCTTCATCATTTGTTCTGTATTTATTAGCAACAAATTATTATACTTTGATATACAAATGTACAACTTTCAGTAGTTAGAACTCTGATACCAATAACTACACCTAAATACACTATGGAATACTTTAAATTATTTATTAAATTAGAGATTTTAGCCCAAATATAAATTTTACATTTTAGCAAAGATTAGTACATCCGTTTTTTAATTTTATATTAACTTGTAGAATAACTCTCTCTTTTTCCATGGCAATATCTTTTTGATATAGACTTAAAAATTTCATTCCACCATTTTATATCTGGATTAGAGATAATCTGTAGTTTAATAAAAAAATGTTAATAATCATTAATGCATTTATCTGAAATGACTGCTTTCAAAGTTGTGAGTGCAGAAAGTTAGACACTTATAAATCAAAGTATAATATACATGTAAGTAAAAAAAGGGGGGAGGAGGACATCTTTGCTAGCCAACTGCAAGGTTTAAGTCTTTACAGCATTATCAGAAAAGTCAATGTAGATTTTTCCTTTGGTAGAGAACTAAATATCAAAATTGTTTGCCAATAATTAGTTACCTCAATTTGTTGTGGGCCAATTATCTCAAAATTCTTAGCTATATTAAAAATGTTAAATTTCAAATGGATATAAATCTATGATCATAGAAATGGCTAGTGGAGCAATAAGGATCCCTTGCAATGAGTTATTTAAAGGTATTTTTTTTTCTGCATATATATATTATTTTACAAATCTATGTGTATAATGCTATATATAATTCTTTTAAAAATCACTTGTGTAATGGTCAGATTTGTACATTCACACAACAAAATCCAGAGTTCTGGAAAATTATACCAAAGCTGATCTAGATGAGTGGTTGAGATCTTGAAGCAGATCGCACATCAGTTTCTCAACCAATCCTCCATGACTTACTACCCAATGAATGACATATATGAGAACACACTTGGAGTTTCTTAATTCACATGCCAGCAGTAGCAAAGGGTGGAGCAAGAGACTCAGGGAATAAATGATTAAATTACTCATGATTTAACTAAAACCAACATCTACGGCTGCCTAGACAATGCATATATTAATAACTAAAACTAAATGAGAGTAGATTAGAATAGATTTGGTAATGAATTATGAATAACACAATAAACATTTATAAGTTTTAAATATTTAATTGTGAACATATAAGATAAATAATACAAAATACAAAACTGCATCAGGATTTAAACACACAGGTGTAGCAATGATAAGCAAGTTAGAGAACAGAATCTCATCTGATGCATTATAATTTACAAGAGTTAATTATAAATTTTATTAAACTATGGTATAATCATTGCCTTAATTATGGTATGCCACCCCTACAAGGTTTGTTAATAGTCGAATCCTGTGAGAATGATAATGAACAGATATAACTAATATATTAATATTTATGTAATGAGCAATAAGTGTGCTTTTTATGCAGATTGCATTATATAAACTAGATCTGAGATTCATATCAGTGTGGAACAAATATTATGGAGGGTGAACTGGTGATTTGTAGCATAACTTCTGATACTACGGTGCTACATAAAATAAATAAGAGAGGTGACTCGAATGTGCAGATACTTGTGATTCAATACAAGTACTCAGTTCCTGTGGACTGTATGACTTGTTATCTTAAAATAAGTGAACCTTTAGTTTGAGTGATTGGAGCAGCTTATAAAACAATCTGGACTCTCGTGTTCCAGTTCTAAAAGAGTGAGCTGTCAGAACCAAGAATAATGGGGTGACTCTTAAAACCAAAGCCCATTTTAATAAAATATATAGCAAGGCATATACTGCATCTGTGTGCTTTATAAAGACACATTTGTAATGCTTTCTAAAATATAAATATTAAAATTATTAAAGCGCTAAATCTACAGTTTCATTCTGTGAAACTACTATACACCAGTTCATAAATTAGTATACTTAAATCATGATAAAAAGAGTAATTATAAGTAAGCTAGTTTACCCAGTAATCTGTATAGTTTATAAGAATAAACTAAGGAGGAGTAAAGCATATTTAGGACTTAAAATTCACTAATTATTTATAATATGCTTTAAAATATCATTCTCTCATGCTTAACTAAATAGACATTTAATATTCAAACCTGAATTATACAATAATCCAAAACATAGTAGCTTAACTAATATATATATATATAAGAGTAGGTTTTCAGACCAGAGATTTATAGGTGTGATAAACAGCAACATAAATTAGCTATGTGAGAGTGCCTAATCATCTCCCCAAAATTATTATTATTATCAATCTCCACTCTGAATGGTATAACATAAATAGATGAATCAACAATATACAAAATAGAATATAGGCATGACCACAGGTTAGAAAGATAGATGAATAATAACTGATATAGTTATTATGTTAAGAAAATTATCAATTACAAATATTTATTAAGCAGGCAAGATTCTTACAAAGATTGTTATTATTAAATTTACATTATAGTTTCATTAAAATTTACTTTACTAATATTTATTGTTTATGAATGTTCAACATTTAGCTAGCTTTAAAATTATGAATTAACTTAATAGTTTAAGTTTTAATTTGATAGAGCTCTGCAGGAAGAAATTTACCAATTTTCTTCTAGATGATTCTAGCATTCTCCATTAGGCTGGCTTGTCCAATGTCTTTCTTTTTGGCAGGCTGTGGGTCTTGAATTCCTTATGGATCAATTCTATGAGAAGGAAGGTGTCAGCTGGTCGGTCTCACCCCATGATTTTTATTGTAGAAAGAGTGAATGAGTGAACCTTGATGTCTGAATTTTGAGTTTTTTTATTAACTCTTTCTCATCTCCCCTCACAAGTCATTAAAAGTTGTTAATGACTTAATTTTCAGTTTTAAGTTTTAATAGTCAACGTAAATTTTAACAAGAACAAAAGATCTGGCTCAGCTATTGACAAGTGGTGCCAGGTTAATGATTTTATCTTTGCCCTTTTGAACTTTATTTTTAAATCTTTAAAAATCTTTGGCTCTCAGTTTACAATTTAATGAGAGGTATTGCTGAGAAATTGATGACCTTGATTCTTTTTTTTTTAAAAAAAGAGATTTAAGTTGTCAACATTCTGCTATATACATAAGACAGACACCTTTGAATTTAAGATTTATATGCAAATACTAACAATTCTATAAATTAAATAATTTAAAAGATAACTTAAAAATAATTTAGAAAATCTGTAATGTTTACTAAATCTATCACATTACAGTTCCCTTCACATATATACATAGGTTTGCTATCACACATACAACGATGTTTACAATCTATGTTAATTTAGTTAATTTTAAAATTATAACTGTGTATACATTATATGCATACAAACATTAATATTACTATTAGATGTGTGCACATGTCTACACATACACATTAATATACACTACCATATTTTAAAACAAATTATTCTAAGCTTATACATGTGAACTGGGAGGGGTTTGAACTAGGAAAGAAGACTACTATGACACATAGAAGGTGAAACAGGATGACAGACAAATAATACTGTTTCATTTGCCTATATTAACATATATTTATTTACATATTTTCCTAAATAAAAGATAACTGTTTATAAAACTTCCATGTATATGTGGCTTAAAACTATTTGGATTATATTTATCAAACACTTAAAAGAAATAGGAGTATACTCTATTTATTCTTTAGAATGTTGGAGCTTGTTAATAACTTTTCATTAGGGTGCAGCATAAATTTCAATTTAAAGTTATCCGTAGATATTTTATAAACATCAAAAGTTCTAACATATTTGCATCATATACATTATCTTTGAGAAACTTAATTGTAGTGACAATGTTTCAAGTGTGCTGTGTGTGTTTGTGTTTATAATTAAGAAAATAGTTAAAAGAATTTTAAAGACAAGATTGACAAGAATACAAAATTATATTTAAAATTATACATTGTATATTTATTTAAATTAATACCATGTGTGGTTTAGTAAAGTGGTCTAATAATTCCACCCCTGACATTTCTAGTGCTTGAATCTCTTATGAACTCTTGAGCAACAAAGCCTTTCAATAATTTATTTATTTAATAATTTCAATTTGAAGAAATAAAGCAAATTGTTATTTTTAATAAATATTTTAAAAATATATTGATGTGATGTACTGTAGCTTCTCCTTAAATGAAGTCAAGAATCTCTCAGCAATTATGCCCAGAGAAACTTGTTAGCTACTTTATTTTACATTCCCCAGGCTAAGTTTTCCCATATTCTGCTCCATCCCATTTCCACAACATAATCTTTGTCAACTCCATAGTATCTAAATCCCCTTATTATTTCCCAAACCCAGCATAAAAACCAATAACCCACTTTTTGTATAATCACATTGTTCATATTTTTTCTTCCATAACTTCATTATTTGTACCCTTTCTGCTTTCAAGCATTTACATTGAATTAACAGATGCCTAATATTGTTATTCCTTTTGCTACCATTGCCTTCTAGAGGATAATTTTATAAACATTTGATACTTTTTTTCTCATGTGTCATAGCATAAACCAGGAAGCTTAACTTACTAACCCAGGACAACTGCTTGTAAAGCAGCTGTTGCTGACCTCTTGACCACCAATGCTTGACTTGATACTTTTATTTATAATGCATAACTCTTTATTTTTCAGAAATTATTTCCATATTTTATTTATTCATTTGAATATTAACATTAAAAATTAAAATAAACCTTAAATTTGATAAATTAATTTTGTAAATAAATATAAAGATTAATAAACTGAAACATATGAGGAAAAAGAGCTTTTTTGTAGCCTCAAGGCAAATTAAACATTTTTAAATTATTGAAACATAATAACTAATTTTAGATTAAAAATATATATTTGAATGAAGAATACATTGAATTAGTTAAAATAGTTTTTAGTATAAAAAAGTACTTTATAATTACAATAAAAAGTGATAAAAATTATTTAAGGCTTGTTAATACTATTTTTGATTTAATTTCCTTTTGCTTTAATTTCTTCTTAAAAAAACAAAATCTTCGAATGAAAACTGAATTTAAATAATATATACTTATGACAAAACAAATATTTTATTTATGTTTATGAAACTAAAATAAACAGTAAGAGAGAGAGAGAGAGAGAGAGAGAGAGAGAGAGAGAGAGAGAGAGAGAGAGAGAGAGAGGGAGGGAGGGAGGGAGGAGGGAGGGAGAGAGAGAGAGAGAGAGTTTGCAGAAACTTCTACTTCATGATCTCAGCATTGGTTCCAGATATTTATTCAGGTAGGATATTGATGACTGAAGGCTTGAAGTACTGTCAGACATTCCTACAGCTTATGTGGTTTCTGCATTAATGTTTACCACAGCAGTAGTTGACTGGCTTACTACTGCATTTACAATTTCTGAATATTAAGCATTCTTTAGAAAGAACATGAACTCCAGACTAATAGCAATGCAAACTATATCACAAACCTGACTAACTGAGCTTAAACTGAGCTAAATTACAGATTGAAGAGTGGAATGATCTAGCAGAATGTAAACCTGACTAAAGAACAATAGCCAAGATGCAACTTTTATATCCCTCTCACCGTTGTTTTTTTATCATCTTTAATTAATCATAATTTAAATCTATATTTGAAATTAATTTTTACATTCCCTTAATTAATTTTTATATTTCATTTTAATATAATCTTTTGCTTAGATTAATCTAATATCATATCATCCAGGAATCTTGTACATTTAATTGCATTCCAAAGCCAATGAGATATTTTCATAAAAGTTTTTTTTAAAACAAATTTTATTTTACATTTGTTTATTTTTAGCTATTTTATTATTTATAAAAAGCAACACTGAGTTTTAAAATCCTGTTACTTTTATTTTAGACCCCCCCCACCTGCTTTTTAATACTAAAAACTTTCTGTTATTTTAAAAATAATGTGACAGGCTGAAACCTTTGACAGATGTGCCTTAAAAATGCTTATATGACAGCCAATCAGATGTAATAATGACTGTACAGAGAAATATTTCACATTGTTTATTTATATATAATATTTAGTGAATTAAATGTGAAGGTGTTTAAAGCTTCATGCTTTTGTTTTCAAAATGTTTGAGTCTGGCTTATTTATATATAAATTTAAGTAGAGAAGAAGGTGAGTTTCCATCTTTTTCTCGTAAAATCTCTGCCTTGTGTTTTGAATTAAGAGTTCCCTGTGCAGTCATTATTACATCTGATTGGCTGTCATATAAGCATTTTTAAGGTGCATCTGTCAAAGGTTTCAGCCTTTCATGTTATTATTTTTATTTTAAAAGAAAAAAATGATGCAATACTTTTTATTTTTATGAGTTTGAGTTTTAAGATCTACTTTAAAAACTCACTATATATTTTTCGATTTTCGTTTTTATTAATTATTTAGTCATTTATTTTTAAATGAAAAATATGTAATGTGAGCTATATATGTGCACCTGGCAACATATATTTCTGCTAGCCATACCATATATATATATATATATATATATGATTTTTATAGATTTCTGAGAATGCAGGTGATGATAGTAGAAATGCAAATTTGAAAATTAATAATTAAAACAATATTTATTGACAGTAATAAGCATGAGAAAATAATCATAAAATTACTTCAATAAAATTATAAATCATGATTATCCACTTTTAAAATAAAATTATAAATTAGAATTGGAAATAATAAAAATAAATAAATAAATCATCTTGATATGATAACCTATGAATTCACAAAGCTCTCACATTTGAATAATCTCATTTTTAACTGCACATATCTCTGTAGAAAATGTATTTAATGGTTCTAATAAATATAAGTCTTACCATCCTTGTAATATGATGAATTTGGAAGATGTTTATAAATTTTATAGAAATAATTAAATTTAAATGTAAAATATTCTATTGAGGCTTTAAAAACACATTGGATATGCGAACAAGGCATATCAATACTATCAACTTAAAAAAATACTCTGATTTTATCAAGAGCACAAACAAAGGCATGATTGGCATCACACTTGACCTTCAAAATATTTCGAAAAGTCTGGGTAATGACATAGTTGGAATTATACACGACTTTAATAAAATCTCACTGAGATAGAAATCAAAAGATTTTAAAGAAAGGCAAAAACAAGGTGGTGAAATAAACTTACAATAAACATTTATACAAGAATGCAATAAAAAATTAGAAGTTTATCTCTAACATTAAAATACACGGTTTTTTTTTTATTATTTTTTTTTTTTAAAATAAAAAAACAACAACATTAAAATACACGAATAAACCACCAAAAAAGGGATTGCCCAAATTAGCAGTTTATGCTAAATATTATTAAGATATAAAAAAGCTCACTGGCACGATTAAAACAATCTGAAAAATAGAGCTAATACAACTATCTCACATAATGACAATAATAAATGATGTGCAAAACCAGTAAAGTATGACAATAATAGCAATACATATATGGACATATGAATGTGTGGCTAAACAATTGAATAAGAAAAATGTACATCTGCTTCATGAAATCTTTAAGTTCTTTATTCATGTTTTAAATAATTCCATATAAGATTAAGGTGACACACTTTAAAAATATTTCCAATAACAGTAATATTTTGAGAACTAACATGAGCAACATTAAAATCATACATAAATAATCATTGACACAATGCATACCTGAATAAATTTTAAAACTAAATATTTTTACCCTTTAATAATTAATAAATTAATGGTTTTTAAATTTTGGTTTCCCATACTATCTGATAGCATAATAATTCTAATAAAAAGTCCTTGGATATGCTGAAGATCTTCCAGCATATCCAGACAATACTAAATATTAAATATTACCTAACCAACAATTAAATTTTGAGCTATGTAGATTATTAACCACTGATATCTCTGAGAAGACATAAGTCTTTATTTAATAATATGATAATAAGAATAATAACTTCTATCAAAGCAATTTAAATTTAAAATAATGGAATAAATAATAATCATAAGCATAGATAAATGATAATATTACTTCCTACGGAAGTATAATCCATAGCTTTATGCGATGAACATTAGTAAAGAGTAGATATATTTTTATTTTAACAATGCAAAATGTTGTTGAACAATAAATAAGTCTTAATTATGAGGATGGAACTCTTATAAATAAATTATGAATTATAAAATGAAGAGCAGATATAAGTAGACACATAATAAGTATTTTTCTTGACAATAAATATTTTCAAAAGCAGTAAAGCATATCGATTGAATGTAACAGTCTTTTATTAGCAATATGTAAATTGAAGTGAGGACCAAGTTGATTTTATGTCATATTTAATCTTTAAAGAAAGACAAAATATTTAAACACAATTTTTTTTTTTACTAGTATAAAGCAAATATTTTCATACTAGTATTCTACAATATAAATTTCATTCATAGTTAAATATATAAAAATGATGTTTGTCAATTCATAAAATGTTTTCATAGCTTTAAAATATTCATAATAATTAGAATATATCATACACCTATCCTTACAAACAATGAAACAAGCATTTCCTTCTCTTCAGATAATAATATAGTGCAATAATAATCTTATGAATAGTATTTCAAAAGACATCGCAATACAGTTAAATAATTTTTTTCAAGGAAACATTTAAACATTTATAATTATTATTCCGAGCTGATAACATTCCACAAGTTCAGCTAAAAGTTCTAATTTGATATAAATAATCAAATTAAGATGAAATGAGAACATTTATAAAGAATAGCAAAATTAAGAATTTCAAAATTTATTGTCTAGTATTTCTTGTAGAATAATGCACATAAATTTCTTTCAAATTAATGAAAAGTTACGAAAAGTAATAAAAAAGTTTTGGTATTCAATAATATAATTCTTACATTATGAAATAATTTAAGCATGTTTTAAACAAGTAAATTGAAAATTAATAACAGTTCTAGCAACACAATATACATTTTCTGTTGTTATAATATTGACACAACATGTTGTTTCTAGAGATTACACATTATTGGTGCTTTCTATGGTGTAGCAATTGGAGAAATTGAACTGTGATAGAGGATCCAAAAATAAAGGCCTGAACAGATGATTATCCTGGAACTGCATTGTAAGTTAAATTGATAAAATAATAATTATAAAAATTATTATTCTGAAGCAAGAAACAAAATGATGGGGTGTGGGTCTTGAAGTAAAATATTCAGAGCTTAAATAAAATAAATCACATGATAGCTAACTAAATACATGATTGACAAGGGAGTATCAATTCTTAATTAATTTATGCAACCTAGTTTACCAGACTGGTCAAAGGAATAGGTTGCTAACTCATTTATGCCAAAAATAATTTTAATTAAATGTCTGGAAAATTTCAAAAACAAATAATTATTACACCATTTTTTACAAATAATTATTTAATAAAATGAAACTTATTATAGCAATAAAAATACATTTATTTAAACATGTATTTTTTAAATATTCTTAGAATATTAAATTTATACAATATTTTTTTTTTAAAACAGATAGTTTTGTAAATAAAACTTTATAATAACATTATTTTCAATGCTTATGTCTTTTAGACAAGGAAGTTGAAATATAATCATTTTCTTTTAAACTCTGAGGTCTAAAAGGGGAACTGATTTTATTCATGCATTTACACATTAAATTTTAAAAAATAATTGTTTAGAAATAAATAATTTAAAAGTTATTAGTTAAATACTATTATTTATAAGATTAGCATTAAACAAGCAGTTAAAATTATAATTTAGAATAATCTGTAATTTAATTAATTACATTATTTACTCAATAAAGCATTTGTAAAACTTATTTATGTGTTTATCTTTGAGAACTTAATTTAAGCTATGATTAAGAGTAATTATATATTCTACTACAATATGTTTAAGAATAGGTTATACTTTAAAAATAAATATTTTATGGTTTTATCCATATATAACATTAAAACAAACTTGAGTGGTAAGCTAAAACTATTCAGATTATTTAAATTTATTTATATAAATCTATTTTGAATAGTAATATTTTATAAGAGTAATTATAACCTAATTAAATAGCTTTATAGATTGACTTACTATTACTATTATGGTAAAAGCATCTGCTTAACAAAAAATAAATTACACACACACATATATATAATGAAACTTAAATATATTCCAAACAACGGTAAACAATTTATAATATAATATAAATAAAAACTCATAAAGAAATATTTTCGATTATATTCATAATCATTATCAACTCAACTTTCAAAATGGAATCATCTATTACCAACCGGAAACACATGTCGATTTAAATATCCCACAATTCATTAATCCTAATATTTGCTGACTGTCTGTTTATTATCGTATTTTTATACCTATTAATAAAAACCGCCTCATTAATTTTTCTTTTTTCATTATCTCTCTCTTGTCCTAAAATTTTTATTTTGTTTATATCAAAATCAAATTTAAAATTACAATTCCTATCATGATCATAAAAAACAGATTCAGTATAGAACTTCACTTCATTATTACTATCACTACATATCTGTATATTTTTCAAAACTCTTTTATACAACAATTTATGCTCTTTAATTCTTTTCTCCATATTACATCTAGATTCCACCACATATGATAAGTTACACCCACAAAAAATTCTATAAATTGCATTACTCACATTACCTTTTTCTAACTTATCTTTTGAATTATTAACCATTCTATTTAAATTATCCGATCCATAAAATGAAACATTATATATACTATTATAAACTTTTTTCATAAATTTCATAAATTTTACTTGATTATTATTATAAAAAGGCAAAAGAAATCCACTATTACAAAACTTAACATGGAGTTCTGCACCCAAAACCTAAGGTTACAATATAGTTAATGAACCTCTCCCAAAAAGTTATAATATTGAATATATATCATTAGCAGAAATGGTAAATTTAGATAAATAAATTTGTCTTAATAATAGTTATGATTTAAAGTTCATTTATGTGTAGGAGTTCAATTATTCAACAATGAATAATATTTAACTTTCCTTAATTATATAATAATGTTAATGTTTCTTTTGTCAGAAATCTGTATAGATCAAATACATTTGTAAAATTAACACATATACATATGTAAACTAATAGAATCATTCATTTTAAAAGAAAAATTATTTTTTTCTTTTTTAAATATTTTTAAAATCTTTTTGTTGATAATACCAGAAATTTTGCATGTCTAATACAGTGTCTGGTATTAATGACTAGAATTTGTTTTGTGAATTATTTATTCTCACTATAATTGTTACATCTTAGAAGATGCTAAGGATAAAAATAAATTCAAAGACAAAATAGTATTTGAATGAATGTCAGTACATTTGCACTATTATTGTCTTTGTTTATTATGTATAAATACAATAATAAATTTATTTATTTATTTATTTATTATTATTATTATTATTTATAAATTAATTAAATTTTAATTTTGAAATATATGTCATTAAATATTTCAATTTTATTGAATTTTCTGTAAATTTTAGATAAATTAGTTAAATAAAACTTCCTATTGACATCATGGAATAAAAAGTTAAATACATCTCCTCTTTTTTATTTATTTTTAAAAAGTTTTAATTATTTCAAGTTATGCTTTTAAAAAGATACAGATAAAATATTAAATTTTATAAAAATCATTATTTATCAATTTTTTACAGTTTACAGACAAAAACGAAGACTTTTAATACAGAAAATTTATTTCAATCGTTTCTACTTATGATCCATTTTTGTCTATTTGTAAAATTAAAATTCATAACAAAAATGAAAAATATAAAAATTAGAGACTGAAAGCAAAACATAAACTTTATTTTATTTCATTAATAAAATCAAGATAAATTAAAAAATATTGTGAGATAGATTAACTTTCCTTGACTATTATATATATATCATACTGGCAGCCTGGGTCCACAATCAGGGGACTCTTAGCACTCCCTCTGCCTTCCAGCCACCAAACACTGCCTTGGTTGCTGACTTTACAAGCTCCTGGAAATAAGGGCCACGATTTATTTTTGTCTGTCATAATTGTATATATGTATTGGAAAAATATTTATCATTTACACAAACATTCATTCTGCCTTATCAGGCAACTGAGAAGAAAGACCATGGTGTTTTTTGATCTTAAACTCAAAGATAAAAAGCCAATAAACTCACCATGCTGGCTAATGCATGCTAGTGAGCAGCCCATCCATGTTCATATACTATATGAATAATCACATAGTAATAACAACTGCAATGACAAGAACGTATAGAATGGACCTTAGGAATTTGCCCTGCTCGGTTCCTTTATATATATATAGAATACTATCTTGGTAGGTCTTGACTACATATTGTTGCGGTAATCTACATATGATACAAATGGTTTTATTTTTAGAATATTGATTTATAAAGTTGATTATTAAAATCATTGATATTATATCTAATCTTAATTCCCATAGGAAAATATCAAAATTAACATTAGATAATAAATTTCACAATTTGTTTTCATTTTGTCTTTAAGAATTAAAAATTAGAATTTGAATTTTTTATCTTTCTTTAAAAAAAATAATATAATGTAACTGATTCATTAAAGTTAAAATCTCATCACGAAGTCAATTATAAATTTAAAAATGCCTATTTTATGCTTTTAATAAAACAGTGTAGGCTTTATCTAATAAATAACTACATTCTCACATGTGTATAAATGGTATATGTGTGTGTTTTCCTTGAAGGTTTGTGGTGATGGTGTTCTAGTTGTACTTTTTATCTTGGACTATTTCCATCATCTAATATGTGTACTGAATGTCCTCTAGAAAAATTTAATTTAATTTAAATATTCCAAATATATTCACCTGTTAGTAATAGCACATTAAACAGGTTAGTATATGCACAATATTTCAAGAGATATGATTCCCTTTTTTCTTTCAGGTATTGCCGGCCTGAACCACAACAGTACTAGCATGGGGATTTCTGAACCTGGGTCCCGTAGATCCAAAAATTCAAATAATCAAGAATCTAAAAACCCAGATTTGAATCATATGCTAGTACTGTCACTGATCAGGCCAGCAACACCTCCGAAGAAGAGGGAGAATCATACCTCTTGAAATGTTGTGCATATACTAACCTGTTTGATGTGCTATTACTAACAGTTGAATGTATTGGGAATATTTAAATAAAGTTAAATTTTTCTAAAGGTATATGTGTGTATTATAGATTTTAAAATTAAAACAGACAAAATGATAATAATGACTTTTAAATTTTGTATCTAAAGAATAAAATAATGCACTCATTTATCTTCAAAGTAATTATTATAAACAATACATTTTGGAATATTAAATATCATCTTTACAATGTTTAATTTTAAAATCAATACACACACATATACCTTTAGAAAAATTTAACTTTATTTAAATATTCCCAATACATTCAACTGTTAGTAATAGCACATCAAACAGGTTAGTATATGCACAACATTTCAAGAGGTATGATTCTCCCCTCTTCTTCGGGTGTTGCTGGCCTGATCAGTGACAGTACTAGCATATGATTCAAATCTGGGTTTTTAGATTCTTGATTATTGAATTTTTGGATCTAAGGACCCAGGTTGAAATCCCATGCTAGTACTGTTGTGGTTCAGGCCAGCAATACCTGAAGAAAAAGGGGAATCATATCTCTTGAAATGTTGTGCATATACTAACCTGTTTAATGTGCTATTACTAACAGTTGAATATATTTGGAATATTTAAATTAAATTAAATTTTTCTAAAGACATTCAATACACATATTAGATGATGGAAATAGTCCAAGATAAAAATACAACTAGAACACCATCATCACAAACCTTCAGGAAAACACACACATATACCATTTATACACATGTGAGAATATAGTTATTTATTGAATAAAACCTACACTGTTTTATTAAAAGCAAAAATAGGCATTTTTAAATTTATAATTGACTTCGTGATGAGATTTTAACTTTAATGAATCAGTTACATTATATTATTTTTTAAAAGAAAGATAAAAAATTCAAATTCTAATTTTAATTCTAAAAGACAAAATGAAAACAAATTGTAAATTATTATCTAATGTTAATTTTGATATTTTCCTAACAAATTAAGATTAGATATAATATCACTTGATTTTAATAATCAACTTTATAAATCAATGTTCTAAAAATAAAACATTTGTATCATATGTAGATGCAACAATATGTAGTCAAGGCCTACCAAGATAGTACACTATATATATATAAAGGAACCGAGCAGGGCAAATTCCTAAGGTCCATTCTATACGTTCTTGTCATTGCAGTTGTTATTACTATGTGATTATTCATATAGTATATGAACATGGATGGGCTGCTCACCAACATGCATTAGCCAGCATGGTGAGTTTATTGGCTTTTTATCTTTGAGTTTAAGATCAAAAAACACCATGGTCTTTCTTCTCAGTTGCCTGATAAGGCAGAATGAACGTTTGTGTAAATGATAAATATTTTTCTAATACATATATACAATTATGACAGACAAAAATAAATCATGGCCCTTATTTCCAGGAGGCTGTAAAGTCACCAACCAAGGCAGTGTTTGGTGGCTGAAGGCAGAGGGTGCTAAGAATCCCCTGATTGTGGACCCAGGCTGCCATTTGATATATATATAATAGTCAAGGAAAGTTAATCTATCTCACAATATTTTTAGATTTATCTTGATTGTATTAATGAAATAAAATAAAGTTTATATTTTACTTTCAGTCTCTAATTTTTATATTTTTCATTTTTGATATGAATTTTAATTTTACAAATAGACAAAAATGAATCATAAATAGAAACAATTGAAATAAATTTTCAATATTAAAAGTCTTCGTTTTTGTCTGTAAACTATAAAAATTGATAAATAATGATTATTATAAAATTTAATATTTTTTCTGTATCTTTTTAAAAGCATAACTTCAAATAATTAAAACTTTTTAAAAATAAATAAAAAAGAGGAGATGTATTTAACTTTTTTATTCCATGATGTCAATAAAGTTTTATTTAACTAATTTGTCTAAAATTTACAGAAAATTCAATAAAATTGAAATATTTAATGACATATATTTCAAAATAAAAATTTAATTAATTTATAAATAATAATAATAATAATAAATAAATAAATAAATAAATTTATTATTGTATTTATACATAATAAACAAAGACAATAATAGTGCAAATGTACTGACATTCATTCAAATACTATTTTGTCTTTGAATTTATTTTTATCCTTAGCATCTTCTAAGATGTAACAATTATAGTGAGAATAAATAATTCACAAACAAATTCTAGTCATTAATACCAGACACTGTATTAGACATGCAAAATTTCTGGTATTATCAACAAAAAGATTTTAAAAATATTTAAAAAAGAAAAAAATAATTTTTCTTTTAAAATGAATGATTCTATTAGTTTACATATGTATATGTGTTAATTTTACAAATGTATTTGATCTATACAGATTTCTGACAAAAGAAACATTAACATTATTATATAATTAAGGAAAGTTAAATATTATTCATTGTTGAATAATTGAACTCATACACATAAATGAACTTTAAATCATAACTATTATTAAGACAAATTTATTTATCTAAATTTACCATTTCTGCTAATAATATATATTCAATATTATAACTTTTTGGGAGAGGTTCATTAACTATATTGTAACCTTAGGTTTTGGGTGCAGAACTCCATGTTAAGTTTTGTAATAGTGGATTTCTTTGCCTTTTTATAATAATAATCAAGTAAAATTTATGAAATTTATGAAAAAAGTTTATAATAGTATATATAATGTTTCATTTTATGGATCGGATAATTTAAATAGAATGGTTAATAATTCAAAAGATAAGTTAGAAAAGGTAATGTGAGTAATGCAATTTATAGAATTTTTTGTGGGTGTAACTTATCATATGTGGTGGAATCTAGATGTAATATGGAGAAAAGAATTAAAGAGCATAAATTGTTGTATAAAAGAGTTTTGAAAAATATACAGATATGTAGTGATAGTAATAATGAAGTGAAGTTCTATACTGAATCTGTTTTTTATGATCATGATAGGAATTGTAATTTTAAATTTGATTTTGATATAAACAAAATAAAAATTTTAGGACAAGAGAGAGATAATGAAAAAAGAAAAATTAATGAGGCAGTTTTTATTAATAGGTATAAAAATACGATAATAAACAGACAGTCAGCAAATATTAGGATTAATGAATTGTGGGATATTTAAATCGACATGTGTTTCCGGTTGGTAATAGATGATTCCATTTTGAAAGTTGAGTTGATAATGATTATGAATATAATCGAAAATATTTCTTTATGAGTTTTTATTTATATTATATTATAAATTGTTTACCGTTGTTTGGAATATATTTAAGTTTCATTATATATGTGTGTGTGTGTAATTTATTTTTTGTTAAGCAGATGCTTTTACCATAATAGTAATAGTAAGTCAATCTATAAAGCTATTTAATTAGGTTATAATTACTCTTATAAAATATTACTATTCAAAATAGATTTATATAAATAAATTTAAATAATCTGAATAGTTTTAGCTTACCACTCAAGTTTGTTTTAATGTTATATATGGATAAAACCATAAAATATTTATTTTTAAAGTATAACCTATTCTTAAACATATTGTAGTAGAATATATAATTACTCTTAATCATAGCTTAAATTAAGTTCTCAAAGATAAACACATAAATAAGTTTTACAAATGCTTTATTGAGTAAATAATGTAATTAATTAAATTACAGATTATTCTAAATTATAATTTTAACTGCTTGTTTAATGCTAATCTTATAAATAATAGTATTTAACTAATAACTTTTAAATTATTTATTTCTAAACAATTATTTTTTAAAATTTAATGTGTAAATGCATGAATAAAATCAGTTCCCCTTTTAGACCTCAGAGTTTAAAAGAAAATGATTGTATTTCAACTTCCTTGTCTAAAAGACATAAGCATTGAAAATAATGTTATTATAAAGTTTTATTTACAAAACTATCTGTTTTAAAAAAAAAATATTGTATAAATTTAATATTCTAAGAATATTTAAAAAATACATGTTTAAATAAATGTATTTTTATTGCTATAATAAGTTTCATTTTATTAAATAATTATTTGTAAAAGATGGTGTAATAATTATTTGTTTTTGAAATTTTCCAGACATTTAATTAAAATTATTTTTGGCATATATGAGTTAGCAACCTATTCCTTTGACCAGTCTGGTAAACTAGGTTGCATAAATTAATTAAGAATTGATACTCCCTTGTCAATCATGTATTTAGTTAGCTATCATATGATTTATTTTATTTAAGCTCTGAACATTTTACTTCAAGACCCACACCCCATCATTTTGTTTCTTGCTTCAGAATAATAATTTTTATAATTATTATTTTATCAATTTAACTTACAATGCAGTTCCAGGATAACCATCTGTTCAGGCCTTTATTTTTGGATCCTCTATCACAGTTCAATTTCTCCAATTGTTACACCATAGAAAGCACCAATAATGTGTAATCTCTAGAAACAACATGTTGTGTCAATATTATATGACAACAGAAAATGTATATTGTGTTGCTAGAACTGTTATTAATTTTCAATTTACTTGTTTAAAACATGCTTAAATTATTTCATAATGTAAGAATTATATTATTGAATACCAGAACTTTTTTATTACTTTTCAGTAACTTTTCATTAATTTGAAAGAAATTTA
The DNA here is from genome assembly GCA_028023455.1 of Epiperipatus broadwayi. NCBI lineage: Eukaryota > Metazoa > Onychophora > Udeonychophora > Euonychophora > Peripatidae > Epiperipatus > Epiperipatus broadwayi. The sequence goes on from JAQFVV010000170.1 coordinate 1,079,069, forward strand.
TGTGCATTATTCTACAAGAAATACTAGACAATAAATTTTGAAATTCTTAATTTTGCTATTCTTTATAAATGTTCTCATTTCATCTTAATTTGATTATTTATATAAAATTAGAACTTTTAGCTGAACTTGTGGAATGTTATCAGCTCGGAATAATAATTATAAATGTATAAATGTTTCCTTGAAAAAAATTATTTAACTGTATTGTGTTGTCTTTTGAAATACTATTCATAAGATTATTATTGCACTATATTATTATCTGAAGAGAAGGAAATGCTTGTTTCATTGTTTGTAAGGATAGGTGTATGATATATTCTAATTATTATGAATATTTTAACGCTATGAAAACATTTTATGAATTGACAAACATCATTTTTATATATTTAACTATGAATGAAATTTATATTGTAGAATACTAGTATGAAAATATTTGCTTTATACTAGTAAAAAAAAAAATTGTGTTTAAATATTTTGTCTTTCTTTAAAGATAAAATATGACATAAAATCAACTTGGTCCTCATTTCAATTTACATATTGCTAATAAAAGACTGTTACATTCAATCGATATGCTTTACTGCTTTTGAAAATATTTATTGTCAAGAAAAATACTTATTATGTGTCTACTTATATATCTGCTCTTCATTTTATAATTCATAATTTATTTATAAGAGTTCCATCCTCATAATTAAGACTTATTTATTGTTCAACAACATTTTGCATTACTTTATATTGTTAAAATAAAAATATATCTACTCTTTACTAATGTTCATCGCATAAAGCTATGGATTATACTTCCATAGGAAGTAATATTATCATTTATCTATGCTTATGATTATTATTTATTCCATTATTTTAAATTTAAATTGCTTTGATAGAAGTTATTATTCTTATTATCATATTATTAAATAAAGACTTCATTCTTAGTTGAATGTCTTCCCAGAAATATCAGTGGTTAATAATCTACATAGCTCAAAATTTAATTGTTGGTTAGCTAATATTTAATATTCACTATTGTCTGGATATGCTGGAAAATCTTCAGCATATCCAATGACTTTTTATTAGAATTATTACGCTATCAGGTATGCATTGTGTCAATAATTATTTATCCAATGACTTTTTATTAGAATTATTACGCTATCAGGTATGCATTGTGTCAATAATTATTTATGTATGATTTTAATGTTTCTCATGTTAGTTCTCAAAATATTACTGTTATTGGAAATATTTTTAAAGTGTGTCACCTTAATCTTATATGGAATTATTTAAAACATGAATAAAGAACTTAAAGATTTCATGAAGCAGATGTACATTTTTTCTTATTCAATTGTTTAACCATACATTCATATGTCCATATATGTATTGCTATTATTGTCATACTTTACCGGTTTTGCACATCATTTATTCATTGTCATTATGTGAGATAGTTGTATTAGCTCTATTTTTCAGATTGTTTTAATCGTGCCAGTGAGCTTTTTTATATCTTAATAATATTTAGCATAAACTGCTAATTTGGGCAACCCCTTTTTTTGGTGTTTTATTCGTGTATTTTAATGTTTTTTTTTTATTATTATTTTTTTTTTTATTTTAAAAAAAAATAATAATAAAAAAAAAAACCGTGTATTTTAATGTTAGAGATAAACTTCTAATTTTTTATTGCATTATTGTATAAATGTTTATTGTAAGTTTATTTCACCACTTTATTTTTGCCTTTCTTTAAAATCTTTTGATATCTATCTCTTTTGATGTCTATCTCAGTGAGATTTTATTAAAGTCGTGTATAATTCCAACTATGTCATTACCCAAACTTTTCGAAATATTTTGAAGGTCAAGTGTGATGCCAATCATGCCTTTGTTTGTGCTCTTGATAAAATCAGAGTATTTTTTTAAGTTGATAGTGTTGATATGCCTTGTTCGCATATCCAATGTGTTTTTAAAGCCTCAATAGAATATTTTACATTTAAATTTAATTATTTCTATAAAATTTATAAACATCTTCCAAATTCATCATATTACAAGGATGGTAAGACTTATATTTATTAGAACCATTAAATACATTTTCTACAGAGATATGTGCAGTTAAAAATGAGATTATTAAAATGTGAGAGCTTTGTGAATTCATAGGTTATCATATCAAGATGATTTATTTATTTATTTTTATTATTTCCAATTCTAATTTATAATTTTATTTTAAAAATGGATAATCATGATTTATAATTTTATTGAAGTAATTTTATGATTATTTTCTCATGCTTATTACTGTCAATAAATATTGTTTTAATTATTAATTTTCAAATTAGCATTTCTACTATCATCACCTGCATTCTCAGAAATCTATAAAAATCATATATATGGTATGGCTAGCAGAAATATATGTTGCCAGGTGCACATATATAGCTCACATTACATATTTTTCATTTAAAAATAAATGACTAAATAATTAATAAAAACGAAAATCGAAAAATATATAGTGAGTTTTTAAAGTAGATCTTAAAACTCAAACTCATAAAAATAAAAAGTATTGCATCATTTTTTTCTTTTAAAATAAAAATAATAACATGAAAGGCTGAAACCTTTGACAGATGCACCTTAAAAATGCTTATATGACAGCCAATCAGATGTAATAATGACTGCACAGGGAACTCTTAATTCAAAACACAAGGCAGAGATTTTACAAGAAAAAGATGGAACCTCACCTTCTTCTCTACTTAAATTTATATATAAATAAGCCAGACTCAAACATTTTGAAAACAAGAGCATGAAGCTTTAAACACCTTCACATTTAATTCACTAAATATTATATATAAATAAACAATGTGAAATATTTCTCTGTGCAGTCATTATTACATCTGATTGGCTGTCATATAAGCATTTTTAAGGCACATCTGTCAAAGGTTTCAGCCTGTCACATTATTTTTAAAATAACAGAAAGTTTTTAGTATTAAAAAGCAGGTGGGGGGGGTCTAAAATAAAAGTAACAGGATTTTAAAACTCAGTGTTGCTTTTTTTATAAATAATAAAATAGCTAAAAATAAACAAATGTAAAATAAAATTTGTTTTAAAAGAAACTTTTATGAAAATATCTCATTGGCTTTGGAATGCAATTAAATGTACAAGATTCCTGGATGATATGATATTAGATTAATCTAAGCAAAAGATTATATTAAAATGAAATATAAAAATTAATTAAGGGAATGTAAAAATTAATTTCAAATATAGATTTAAATTATGATTAATTAAAGATGATAAAAAAACAACGGTGAGAGGGATATAAAAGTTGCATCTTGGCTATTGTTCTTTAGTCAGGTTTACATTCTACTAGATCATTCCACTCTTCAATCTTAGCTCAGTTTAAGCTCAGTTAGTCAGGTTTGTGATATAGTTTCCATTGCTATTAGTCTGGAGTTCATGTTCTTTCTAAAGAATGCTTAATATTCAGAAATTGTAAATGCAGTAGTAAGCCAGTCAACTACTGCTGTGGTAAACATTAATGCAGAAACCACATAAGCTGTAGGAATGTCTGACAGTACTTCAAGCCTTCAGTCATCAATATCCTACCTGAATAAATATCTGGAACCAATGCTGAGATCATGAAGTAGAAGTTTCTGCAAACTCTCTCTCTCTCTCTCCCTCCCTCCTTCCCTCCCTCCCTCCCTCCCTCTCTCTCTTACTGTTTATTTTAGTTTCATAAACATAAATAAAATATTTGTTTTGTCATAAGTATATATTATTTAAATTCAGTTTTCATTCGAAGATTTTGTTTTTTTAAGAAGAAATTAAAGCAAAAGGAAATTAAATCAAAAATAGTATTAACAAGCCTTAAATAATTTTTATCACTTTTTATTGTAATTATAAAGTACTTTTTTATACTAAAAACTATTTTAACTAATTCAATGTATTCTTCATTCAAATATATATTTTTAATCTAAAATTAGTTATTATGTTTCAATAATTTAAAAATGTTTAATTTGCCTTGAGTCTACAAAAAAGCTCTTTTTCCTCATATATTTCAGTTTATTAATCTTTATATTTATTTACAAAATTAATTTATCAAATTTAAGGTTTATTTTAATTTTTAATGTTAATATTCAAATGAATAAATAAAATATGGAAATAATTTCTGAAAAATAAAGAGTTATGCATTATAAATAAAAGTATCAAGTCAAGCATTGGTAGTCAAGAGGTCAGCAACAGCTGCTTTACAAGCAGTTGTCCTGGGTTAGTAAGTTCGCTTCCTGGTTTATGCTATGACACATGAGAAAAAAAGTATCAAATGTTTATAAAATTATCCTCTAGAAGGCAATGGTAGCAAAAGGAATAACAATATTAGGCATCTGTTAATTCAATGTAAATGCTTGAAAGCAGAAAGGGTACAAATAATGAAGTTATGGAAGAAAAAATATGAACAATGTGATTATACAAAAAGTGGGTTATTGGTTTTTATGCTGGGTTTGGGAAATAATAAGGGGATTTAGATACTATGGAGTTGACAAAGATTATGTTGTGGAAATGGGATGGAGCAGAATATGGGAAAACTTAGCCTGGGGAATGTAAAATAAAGTAGCTAACAAGTTTCTCTGGGCATAATTGCTGAGAGATTCTTGACTTCATTTAAGGAGAAGCTACAGTACATCACATCAATATATTTTTAAAATATTTATTAAAAATAACAATTTGCTTTATTTCTTCAAATTGAAATTATTAAATAAATAAATTATTGAAAGGCTTTGTTGCTCAAGAGTTCATAAGAGATTCAAGCACTAGAAATGTCAGGGGTGGAATTATTAGACCACTTTACTAAACCACACATGGTATTAATTTAAATAAATATACAATGTATAATTTTAAATATAATTTTGTATTCTTGTCAATCTTGTCTTTAAAATTCTTTTAACTATTTTCTTAATTATAAACACAAACACACACAGCACACTTGAAACATTGTCACTACAATTAAGTTTCTCAAAGATAATGTATATGATGCAAATATGTTAGAACTTTTGATGTTTATAAAATATCTACGGATAACTTTAAATTGAAATTTATGCTGCACCCTAATGAAAAGTTATTAACAAGCTCCAACATTCTAAAGAATAAATAGAGTATACTCCTATTTCTTTTAAGTGTTTGATAAATATAATCCAAATAGTTTTAAGCCACATATACATGGAAGTTTTATAAACAGTTATCTTTTATTTAGGAAAATATGCAAATAAATATATGTTAATATAGGCAAATGAAACAGTATTATTTGTCTGTCATCCTGTTTCACCTTCTATGTGTCATAGTAGTCTTCTTTCCTAGTTCAAACCCCTCCCAGTTCACATGTATAAGCTTAGAATAATTTGTTTTAAAATATGGTAGTGTATATTAATGTGTATGTGTAGACATGTGCACACATCTAATAGTAATATTAATGTTTGTATGCATATAATGTATACACAGTTATAATTTTAAAATTAACTAAATTAACATAGATTGTAAACATCGTTGTATGTGTGATAGCAAACCTATGTATATATGTGAAGGGAACTGTAATGTGATAGATTTAGTAAACATTACAGATTTTCTAAATTATTTTTAAATTATCTTTAAAGTTATTTAATTTACAAATTTGTTGATATTTGCATATAAATCTTAAATTCAGGGGTATCTGTCTTATACATATAGCAGAATGTTGATAGCTTAAATCTCTTTTTTTTAAAAGGAGATAATCAAGGTCATCAGTTTCTCATAAATATCTCTAATTAATTGTAAACTGAGAGCCAAAGATTTTTAAAGATTTAAAAATAAAGTTCAAAAAGGCAAAGACAAAATCATTAACCCGGCACCACTTGTCAATAGCCAAGCCAGATCTTTTGTTCTTGTTAAAATTTACGTTGACTATTAAAACTTAAAACTGAAAATTAAGTCATTAACAACTTTTAATGACTTGTGAGGGGAGATGAGAAAGAGTTAATAAAAAAACTCAAAATTCAGACATCAAGGTTCACTCATTCACTCTTTCTACAATAAAAATCATGGGGTGAGACCAACCAGCTGACACCTTCCTTCTCATAGAATTGATCCATAAGGAATTCAAGACCCACAGCCTGCCAAAAAGAAAGACATTGGACAAGCCAGCCTAATGGAGAATGCTAGAATCAGCTAGAAGAAAATTGGTAAATTTCTTCCTGCAGAGCTCTATCAAATTAAAACTTAAACTATTAAGTTAATTCATAATTTTAAAGCTAGCTAAATGTTGAACATTCATAAACAATAAATATTAGTCAAGTAAATTTTAATGAAACTATAATGTAAATTTAATAATAACAATCTTTGTAAGAATCTTGCCTGCTTAATAAATATTTGTAATTGATAATTTTCTTAACATAATAACTATATCAGTTATTATTCATCTATCTTTCTAACCTGTGGTCATGCCTATTTTCTATTTTGTATATTGTTGATTCATCTATTTATGTTATACCATTCAGAGTGGAGATTGATAATAATAATAATTTTGGGGAGATGATTAGGCACTCTCACATAGCTAATTTATGTTGCTGTTTATCACACCTATAAATCTCTGGTCTGAAAACCTACTCTTATATATATTAGTTAAGCTACTATGTTTTGGATTATTGTATAATTCAGGTTTGAATATTAAATGTCTATTTAGTTAAGCATGAGAGAATGATATTTTAAAGCATATTATAAATAATTAGTGAATTTTAAGTCCTAAATATGCTTTACTCCTCCTTAGTTTATTCTTATAAACTATACAGATTACTGGGTAAACTAGCTTACTTATAATTACTCTTTTTATCATGATTTAAGTATACTAATTTATGAACTGGTGTATAGTAGTTTCACAGAATGAAACTGTAGATTTAGCGCTTTAATAATTTTAATATTTATATTTTAGAAAGCATTACAAATGTGTCTTTATAAAGCACACAGATGCAGTATATGCCTTGCTATATATTTTATTAAAATGGGCTTTGGTTTTAAGAGTCACCCCATTATTCTTGGTTCTGACAGCTCACTCTTTTAGAACTGGAACACGAGAGTCCAGATTGTTTTATAAGCTGCTCCAATCACTCAAACTAAAGGTTCACTTATTTTAAGATAACAAGTCATACAGTCCACAGGAACTGAGTACTTGTATTGAATCACAAGTATCTGCACATTCGAGTCACCTCTCTTATTTATTTTATGTAGCACCGTAGTATCAGAAGTTATGCTACAAATCACCAGTTCACCCTCCATAATATTTGTTCCACACTGATATGAATCTCAGATCTAGTTTATATAATGCAATCTGCATAAAAAGCACACTTATTGCTCATTACATAAATATTAATATATTAGTTATATCTGTTCATTATCATTCTCACAGGATTCGACTATTAACAAACCTTGTAGGGGTGGCATACCATAATTAAGGCAATGATTATACCATAGTTTAATAAAATTTATAATTAACTCTTGTAAATTATAATGCATCAGATGAGATTCTGTTCTCTAACTTGCTTATCATTGCTACACCTGTGTGTTTAAATCCTGATGCAGTTTTGTATTTTGTATTATTTATCTTATATGTTCACAATTAAATATTTAAAACTTATAAATGTTTATTGTGTTATTCATAATTCATTACCAAATCTATTCTAATCTACTCTCATTTAGTTTTAGTTATTAATATATGCATTGTCTAGGCAGCCGTAGATGTTGGTTTTAGTTAAATCATGAGTAATTTAATCATTTATTCCCTGAGTCTCTTGCTCCACCCTTTGCTACTGCTGGCATGTGAATTAAGAAACTCCAAGTGTGTTCTCATATATGTCATTCATTGGGTAGTAAGTCATGGAGGATTGGTTGAGAAACTGATGTGCGATCTGCTTCAAGATCTCAACCACTCATCTAGATCAGCTTTGGTATAATTTGCCAGAACTCTGGATTTTGTTGTGTGAATGTACAAATGTGACCATTACACAAGTGATTTTTAAAAGAATTATATATAGCATTATACACATAGATTTGTAAAATAATATATATATATGCAGAAAAAAAATACCTTTAAATAACTCATTGCAAGGGATCCTTATTGCTCCACTAGCCATTTCTATGATCATAGATTTATATCCATTTGAAATTTAACATTTTTAATATAGCTAAGAATTTTGAGATGATTGGCCCACAACAAATTGAGGTAACTAATTATTGGCAAACAATTTTGATATTTAGTTCTCTACCAAAGGAAAAATCTACATTGACTTTTCTGATAATGCTGTAAAGACTTAAACCTTGCAGTTGGCTAGCAAAGATGTCCTCCTCCCCCCCTTTTTTTTACTTACATGTATATTATACTTTGATTTATAAGTGTCTAACTTTCTGCACTCACAACTTTGAAAGCAGTCATTTCAGATAAATGCATTAATGATTATTAACATTTTTTTTATTAAACTACAGATTATCTCTAATCCAGATATAAAATGGTGGAATGAAATTTTTAAGTCTATATCAAAAAGATATTGCCATGGGAAAAGAGAGAGTTATTCTACAAGTTAATATAAAATTAAAAAACGGATGTACTAATCTTTGCTAAAATGTAAAATTTATATTTGGGCTAAAATCTCTAATTTAATAAATAATTTAAAGTATTCCATAGTGTATTTAGGTGTAGTTATTGGTATCAGAGTTCTAACTACTGAAAGTTGTACATTTGTATATCAAAGTATAATAATTTGTTGCTAATAAATACAGAACAAATGATGAAGACATATGTAAGAAATTGTGACCTGGGTTAACTGTTTTAGCCTGAAAAATACATTTTAGAGATCATTTAATTGTTTTTATTCAGATATCTGTATTCATATGTTGATAAAATGTATGATGGTTTTTAATTATATCTTGAAATATTTACTACTTTATAAATCTATGTTAGAACACTATACACATTTGTAAGAAATTTAATTTTTTTTTTTAATTTTTATAAAATAATTTTTAATTTTTTAAAATTATATTTTAGATAATTTATATTATAAAATATTTATTTAATTATTGATTCATTTCTTATAATTTCAAAGTAATTAAGTTTTATGTAATTTTACGTTAATGGAGAAACTTTTTTGTAGACTTTTTTCTTCTTTTGTTGTAACGTTAAATTTTATTTAATTAAAGGCTGTCAAATAATTATTATAATTTTTTGAAAGATTTATTACATTAGGATGTTTTATATTTCAATTAAAGTACATTTATTAATAAATAAATAATTTAGACTAAATGTCTTCTATTCAAAATTATCCCTACTAGGCATTTGAGATTGATTAAATGGCGACCAATAAAATTAACCTGGCAAATGCTGTCATTGGGCTAAAAATTTAACCCCAAATTTCCGTTCAAAGTCTGTTGGAAAAAAATACCGCGTCTACATTTTTACTTAAACATTAAATAAATATCATGTATTTAAAAATAAATAAAATAAAAATCCTACAACTCATCTTACGTTGAATTAGATTTAAAACATATAAACAGCTAGAGCATTGTCTAAACACCAGCGATTATATCAGAACAAAAACGGAAATATCCTCTTAAAAATTTAAAATGACTCATGCTATTAAAAATCCAATAAATGTATTACAACACATAAAGACATGAATTACTTATTTTCAGTACAACGAACTTATTTGGAAATGACCGTTTAAAAATTCATCAAAATCAAATGTTCTGGCTTTACACATTTATTGAAATTGGCATAAAATCTTTAAGATTATAACGAATGTCTTCCATCATTTGACGCCATGTTAGTTTGGTAGATTATGGAGTTTAATGCCCATGGATCTCAGTTCCATTCTATCAGTTCCAAGTGTTTCAACATTTTTTCAATTCCCAAACAATAAATTATTTCATGATCACATCTCCAATACTAGCACATAATTGTTTATAAACAAAGCAAAGCAAAACTCCATATAGTAGTGCCACCTGTGCTAAACAGAGTAATCAATGGATGCCAGAAGGCTTGTGCATAAAATCCCTATCTAATGCCTACTCATCCAATATCCCCAGACTAGTTTCTGGCTTGTGGCCTTCTTCAGTGAGGAGCTTTGTATCTGAGAGCACTGCATCTAGATCTTAGGATCTAATGCAACCCTCTAACAACCACCTTTTATCTCTACTTAACTACAAAACTATGAGCATGAAATTGAAAACACAAAATATTTTCAACCTAAGCTCAATAGCTTATATAGTCATATGGGTCTGAACTCAGTTCAGCACCCATACATTTTGGTGTCTTTGGCTCTTTAACAACCATAGCCATCACTACCCTATTAGGCGGGATTTGTGTTAAACCAGCAAGCATCACATGATCACATCTCCAATACTAGCACATAATTGTTTATAAACAAAGAAAAGCAAAACTCCATATGGTAGTGCCACCTGTGCTAAACAGAGTAATCAATGAATGCCAGAAGGCTTGTGCATAAAATCCCTATCTAATGCCTACTCATCCAATATCCCCAGACTAGTTTCTCGCTTGTGGCCTTCTTCAGTGAGGAGCTTTGGATCTGAGAGCACTGCATCTAGATCTTAGGATCTAATGCAACCCTCTAGCAACCACCTTTTATCTCTACTTAACTACAAAACTATGAGCATGAAATTGAAAACACAAAAAAGATTTTCAACCTAAGCTCAATAGCTTATATAGTCATATGGGTCTGAACTCAGTTCAGCACCCATGCATTTTGGTGTCTTTGGCTCTTTAAAAACCATATCCACCACTAAATTATTTAATTATTATTATTAACTATAGTATTTTCAAATAACAGTTTACATGTTAACTAATGAAGAATATATTTTTTAATATTCAAGTAATCTTACAGCAAAATTTTTGAATTTGTAAGTAATTTTCTGCATGGATATAATTTACATTATTAAAGAACCAATAAAAACTAAATGGAATAGCTATTTATTTATCAACTGGAGTAGAAATCTCTGAAAGACTACTGCTCAATCAAATCTCATGCACAATATAAATATCCAAACCACATTCAACTGCATTCAACCATTGGTAATAATATGACTTTCTTCTATTCATTCATAAAATTTTCAACATCATTTTAAGAAGTTCAAAATGTTGCTTTGTTATTTATATAAGTTTAACAAAATGGTATCAACATCACATTTTATTAGTGTTATCCTAAATATTAGATCTTTTGATTTTTTTGTGCATTGACAACAGGGTATAGGTTTGACAAATATGAGATGCTTTGAATAGATATAACTTTTTTATCTGTTGACTACACTTTTTATCTTACTTTATATTATTTTGCCTGTTTTTAACAATATTCCAAAAGGTTATTTTTATCTCTTTAACTTTAGTATCTATATCTGTGTTATTTTCTTCTATTTGATTTCTATATTTTTGTTAATGTTTTATTACTCATGTTTATATAGGATAGCAGCAATATAGAATTATATAGATGATCTTTGATTAAAGATAATTAAATAGTAAAATAAAATTTTAAATTGTGTGAAGGAAAATGTTATAGTTCTCCATTCCCTCAGAAGTGGACAGTTCCAGATTCCTTCTTTATCAGATCAATTAAGCATTGTTTGCTACTGGACAATAGGCTGATGTACAGCTAAACACATAGACAATCATTAGTACAGGCCAATTAGCAATGATGATCACTGAATCTGAATGCTCCAGTGAGCTCAGAGATCTGGCTATAAATAGTTGGCCTTTTTGGAGGAAAGATGAATGTCTGCTTAACCTACAAAAAGATAGTACACATTCTCCAGGAGAACCTGCTAACCTAATTAGCAGTATGTATTCTTATGGTAGCAATCCACTATTTGTCCATGCAGCTAGGCAAGTCCACATAAAAACTGGACATTGCTAAGACTACTGCCAACTCAAAGCAAACTGTCTGGTACAGCCGGAAGAGTCATTCTCCCTACCCATAAGGCAAACTATTAGGTGTAGATTGTGAAGATTCAGATCCAAGAGTTCACATTAGAACTATATTATTCTGTATTGTGTATATTTGTAAATATAATAAATATTATATTAATTATAATACTGATACTCCTCTTTTATTAGGATGAAAATATAGTAATATGTATTTACAATTTAAATTAATACAGAAGTTAGTGTTAAATTGAAATAACTTAACAAACACTTTATTAAATTTAAATTGAAATTTAACCTGAAAATTGGTGTATCATGGCAGAAGAGCAGAATACTCTTCCCACTTTATGGAGCAGACTAATCCCAATGCTTTGTAGAGCAGAATAATCTCAACACACTGCATATTGTTTTTGAAACATTAAGTTTTAAATGTTAAAAAAAAGTTATTATTTGTGACTGGAAAATTATCCTGTTTAGAACAAATTGCTGTTATGTATATTATTGAAGTATATGTACTTTTGCTTTCTTTAAATTAGCTTATTATTTTAGATTCCTATTATATGACTGTAAAATAAACCACATACTCACAAAAGTTAATCTTTAAACATCTTTTCTGTTAAAAACTAAGTATTATGCTTCTGAACAATTCGACAAATGTAAATGAGGAATATATAAATATTTTATGTGGAAAAAATTTCAATCTTAAAAAAAAACAATTGTTCATAATGTTATCTTCTTTATAAAGTTTAAAATAATCCATCTTAAGTAAAATTGAAATAGATATATCAAATTAATAAAAATTTATTTATTTATTTATTTATTTAATAAAATATAATAGAAATTTTCACATATTTAAATATTTCATCAATTGTGACTGTTAAAAATTATTAAATTATAACATTCATCTTATTGATGGAAAAGACTATTATGCAATAGGAAAATAGGAAAAGTTGAAAGACTATTTCCTTATATATATATATTAAAACCAATCAACACTTAAGCAATTTCAAAATAAATAACAATCGATAATCTCAAACTGTTGTCAAGGCAACTTCCTTTTAACTATATATATACTACAGTGATTTATTTCTATATAAGAACTTGAGATAGCATTTAAAAAAAAAATTTTTTGAATGCTAAAAAGTAAGTGTTAAGTTTGCTATTTTTATGCATTATTGTATTAATAATATCTGACTGTTTTTTCCTAAATGCAATATAATAGAAATTTACACATTTATTCAATTATATCCATTAAAAATTACTAAATTATATATATATTATAACAGTCGGGGAGGATCTGGAGTCTTACTGTATCTGCCATACAGGGAACCACAAGGCTATTCGAATCTGGAAAATTTATATAGTAGGCAGATACTTAAGTTAAGATCCAATTTTATTTTATTATAGACTGTTAGTCCCAGTCACTAGCTCACAGAGCAGCAGAGATAATGTATACTTTATTTTTAAAGAAAGAAATAAGCCACTGCCAGATTAACAATACACAGAAACATTTACTTTGCACATAATTTGCTTTACATTTTTACTTTTTATTTTATAAGTTCATACAGATGAATTTATTAGTATTTTATTTAAGTGTCAAGTATGGATAGACTACATAGATTGCACTCAAAAAAGAAAATATTTTATATCCCTTATTTAACCTTAGGTCAAAAGTTCGCAATCAAACTAACGCTAATCTATCTGATATATTGATGTATTCAATGCAGCATGAATACGACAGCACAATACCGCACTATCAAAAATATACATCTGAACAGCATGATTACTGAGAAAAAATGTCTCTCATCCAGTACAGTAATACTTCATCTGTCTGGTGAGAAGAACAATAAAAAAAACTCCATAGGAAGGGATTGCGGTCTTTTTGTCATCTTACTATCCTATTCCATAGGCTAAAGGAATGATCCAAGGACCAGGAAATACCATCTGCTTCCATTGTCAGTAAGAAATGGGGCTTATTTAAGTGTGGCATATAATGTGATCCTGCACGTAGTGGATCTTCATGCTACATTTACCAATTACACCAATACATCCAATCCATTAACCCAATTTAACTGTGAAACAAATAACCTAAGATTTACCCCCTCCCTTAAACTAATATAACTTTATGAATCTATGCAGCCATTCACGCCCGACTTAAATTTAAGATTTATTAAAAGTTTAGCTTAACAGGAAAAAAAATCATAATAAACACTTAACCGTTGGAGTGCTAATTATTTTATTGGCTGTGTGGGGTAAAAGTCTAAACTTTTAATTGGTCAAGTCACAAACTCAACTGTCAAAATATATTCATCTTTTAATATTATATTCACTTTAGATTCATTTGTAAAAAGTATATTAATATTTTGTCAGGTTATGAAAGTTTTTTCAAAAATAAATTTTTATTTATAATTATAAAAATATTTGATAGTGGAAAAAATAAAACAAATGTTACTGACCAACCAAAAAGTTTTGATGATGTCAGTGATTTCTTTCCCAATTTTACACTGCATGGATAAGTAAATAATTTTTGCTAAAATCTTAACTACTTTTTTAAAATAATTTTATTTTTAGCATATTTTATCAAAATAATTTATAATATGTCAAAAAATACTTTTTAAATGGTCTAAAACATTCGTTTATCACTTTCGAAATGAAAGAAAAGAAATCTTAGCAGTTTCGTTTTGACAAGCGGCTTTGACACGCAGCTTTCTTCGAACTTGATGGTTACAGCAAATCAAAATGAAAAACATACAGCCTACTTCTTTTGTTATATTTTGACATCAGTTTATTGATTTTTACTTGTAAAATAATTCAAGAGAGGGCAGCATCTTTTAGAACTTTTTTTAACCTTTAAAAAGAGTGCAAAATCTTTACTGTAACGTTAAAAATAACGGAATTCAAGTGACTTGATGCGGCTTCAAGTCATCTCATAAGGACTCCTTAATTGGTTAAAAGAACATAAAAAATAAATTAATGGAAATTATTTTAAAACTACATATGATAAAAATAATTATTAATTTAATTTGGTCAGATAGGAATTCATAATTACACACTGGAATAGTTTTATAGTTAAAGTTCATTAGAGTTCATAAAGTTCTTATGGTTTTAAAAAGAAAAAGTTCATACTTTCTAGTTGCTTGTAATTTGGATCCAGCATTAATTCACACAAAGTCCTGAGGAGACCATTATGCTGTTGCCATTCTGTTTGTATTTATCCGAAGGTCCTTTGCTCTACTTGATATAGCTTTGCTGGATCTTTTATTGCAGGACCCTGATATTCTGGAGTCCCCAATATAGAAAAACGATATTTCATTTATACTTTTAGAAAAACTGAAGGGATTGAAAGTGTGTCTTTTCAATCCCTTCTCCTTCAACTCTTCCCGAGCTAATACATATAACACACCTTAATTTATTTCCAATCTTTTCATTTTTATATTAAAATTGCGGATTAACTCAACATGACATCATGATGATGATTCTTTCACTGAGGTCCATTTTCTGAGGGATTTCTTTTATTGGCTATTCTGTTCTCACTGTTTTCCTCTTCTATCTGACCTTTAATTATAAATTTTGAGATGCCCAAAGGCTAGTTTACTTTGACTAATTAAAAATAATCATTTCCATTTTACACAACAGCATTAATTAAA
The DNA here is from genome assembly GCA_028023455.1 of Epiperipatus broadwayi. Lineage (NCBI taxonomy): Eukaryota > Metazoa > Onychophora > Udeonychophora > Euonychophora > Peripatidae > Epiperipatus > Epiperipatus broadwayi. The sequence goes on from JAQFVV010000170.1 coordinate 1,094,606, forward strand.
TTATTATAATTCTTAAAGATATATATACATATATATTTATCTTTATATCTTTATTTTATTTTTTTTTGTTAAAATTTAGTTTTAAAACTTTTTCTTTTTTTTAATAAAGTTTTCTTTTAATAACTTTTCCATCTGTGCGATTTTATATATATGAAAAACAAAAAAACACAAGTTAAAAAACTTGCTAATACTTGTATTTATGATAACAGATGGCGTTCTACCAAAAACACCATCAAGCGTAGTTTTCTGTTTACATAAATGTCAGAGTGAGCATTCACTATCTCTAACTTTAATTCCACTTTCAGATCATGATGACGATAGCAAATAGCTTGAAATCATGATCTGAAAGTGGAATTAAAGTTAGAGATAGTGAATGCTCACTCTGACATTTATGTAAACAGAAAATTACGCTTGACGGTGTTTTTGGTAAAACGCCATCTGTTATCATATATATATATATATGAGTTTAGATGACTTTTAATTTTCAATTTTTAATTTTTAAAAACAGATTTTTATTTGTGAACTTTTTATTTTTAATTTATAATTTTATTTATTAGAATGTAACAGCATGTGTGCCCATTAGAATATATATATATTGTACCATGCTGGTCATATCTTGGGTATATTAACAAAAAAAAATTTTTTAAAAGAAAACTTTATAAGTCATTTGTTTATTGTTTATAGTTATTAATTATTTTGAAATTGTCAAGTGATATCATGTCTAATATCTTTAAAAAATTGAGGAACATACAAAAATACAAAAAGTAATATTTCCAATCTGTTTTTATTTTATCTGTTAAAAGTAGAGTCACTGGTTTGCTTGGGTTTTTTGTCTTTGTAACAAAATAATACACAATTAAACTTAGCATCCTGTTTTAAAAGTTAGTGATAAAGTTGAAAGATTTATTCAATTTAAAGTCGTATGTTTTTTAGAGTTAATATAACATTACTTATTTTTATATTTAATAGCTGTAGATAACTGAACAATGATTAATTTTACATATGTGTTTGAATACCTGTGCATGCAGTAGTTTTAAATTCACAAGTGACAGATTTCTTTGTTCTCACTTATTTTAAGCTTTGACTTTCATTTTAATATTAAATCATTATTATTTATCAGACTATAAATTTAACCTCATTTGATAGATATTTTTGTTTAGAAATTTAATAAATTTTAAAAAATCACATTTAGTTTTTGGAATTATTTTAAAAATTAGATTTTAATCAAAACAAAGCACTGCCACATCATCAAATTTCAGGTGGAGCACATTCAATTTGCAAAATGAATGAAATCTTCTTTATTTGATATTTCTTTTAAAAATCTGAACAAATTATTTTTAATATCTACTAAATCTATCAATTAATGCTTTAAAAATTTTAAAAAGTTTCATAATTTTTATATCACTAAATATTATAACTGTCTGTTGAGTGACATCATTTCTAGACAGTTGTATTTTCTGTGACCTTAATTTTTATGGTAATGTCACACAAAAGAATATATTCTTTTATATTTAAAAATAAAACATTTCTGTAAAAAAAAAATATGTAATAATATATATTCTTGATTTCTAATAATTATTACACAATTATGATACAAAAATATTTATAAATTTTTCAAAAAATCATATTTTTAAACCATCATAATATTCTCTAATGTATTCTCAAAGTAATCTCACAAAGTTCGAGATCACCAAATATATAATGATGAAGCATCAACATGTGGTTTTGAATACTTTGATATTCCATTTACTCAATTATTCTGACATCATTTGAAATTTTTTGAAATTAAAATATTAGAAAAAATATATACATAAATTTTAAAACTGTAAAAAAAAAATTTCTTAATAGAGCATGAAAAATGCAAATTAAATTTCTAGATTTCTCAGGCATGGGCCCAATGCCTTGAAAAAAGCATCATTTAAAGATGATAATTCAGAAATATAGTGTTTATAACAGTATTTTTCATTTCAATAAAAATTTTATTAACAATAAATAGTGGTTACATACTAATAAAGGATAAATAAATGAATAAATTGTACAATAATATGATTATATAATGTTCTATTTGTCATCTGGCTAGTTTATGTTATGAGAGCACAATGTTATACTCTTATGTGGTTAGGTATAGTGAAGAGATTCTAAGAACTTGTTTAATGGTATTAGCATTTTTAATATAAACATGAATAACAGTATTTTTAAATTTAAAATGATGTATGTTTTTCATTATTTTAAAAGTGATTTAAAAGTTATTGTTGCAATAATATTTTTAAATGAGTTTGTTTTCAAACAAAAATTTTAAATGGACATCTTGTTGGAATGTTGTTTTATAAGAAAGTGGGGAGATTTAATAAAAGAGAAATAATCATTATTTTAAAACAAAAGAGATGATATTGAGTATATCAATAACTATAGAATTCAACTTGATGACCTCATTAATATATAAATTAGAAAATAGTATAAATAAGCCCATGATATTAAATTTATACTCTTCTCTTCTGCTGATTACTTTCTTCTCATAAACATTAAAATGGGCAAAACTCTCCATAGAGTAGTGCCACTCAGTGCAAGCCAGAATAATCAATTGATGTCAGAAGGCTTGTGTGTAAAATCTCTATCTAATACCTACTCATCCAATGTCCCCAGATGAGTTTCTAGCTTGTGGCTTTCATCAGTGAAGATCTTTGGATCTGAGAGCATTGCACCTACATCTTAGGATCTAATGCAACCATCTAGAAGCCATCTTTTATCTCTATATAACTATAAAACTGAGTTTAAAATTGAAAACACAATGTTTTCAATCCAAGCTCAGTAGCTTATATAGTCATATGGGTCTAAACTCAGTTCAGTACCCATACATTTTAGTGTCTTTGTTCTTTAATAACCATAGACACCACTATCCTATTAGGTAGGAGTGGTATTAAACCAAAAAACATTACATTACTCTGGCTTGCACTGAGTGGCACTACTGTAAGAAGAGTTTTGCTTGTTTAATACATTATGAGCAAGCATAAGAAATGGTGATCATGTGGTGTTTAGTGGTTTTCTCATATACATGTTGTTTATATCATCAATAAGTCTATATTTTATAATAATATTTTTGTATACAGTATTATGTATTTTTTAAATGTTTTAGGAGAAAGCAATATAATGAGAGGGCAAACAGAGGACAAACTTAATTCTTTTGAAATAATTTTAAGAAAACAACAGAAATGAAATTTATAGCATTTTAAAATGTTTTACAACAGAACTTTAAAATGCTGGCTTAAGTTAATATACATGCGCGCATATGCCTGATAAATATTTATGTTTGTGCCAAAGGATAAAATCAACAAATTTCCAAGAATTTGAAGATAATAATGATTCACTAATTGATTAATACAATTATAAATTGTTAATAAAAAGTTGGCTGTAAACCTATATGTATGTGCTTATTTACACCTGATGCCTATGAATTATTAACACTCTGAAAGATAAGTGATAACTATTTCTAAATGAAAAATTTAGTAGCTGAAGTATTAAATAAAATCAACTGTGGAAATTAACATCTGTCTGTATTTGTGCTTTATAAATACATCAATGAAGCCAACATTATAAAGATATAAATGATAACTTCTAACATGATAATAATCAATAATGGATTAATGTGTCTCAATCATCATCATCAACCATTATCAATCCACTACAGGATGAAGGTCTCTCCAAGTTTAATCCATCTTCTCCGATCTTTAGCTTCTCTTCTCCACATCACTCCTGCACACTTTCTTATTTTATCCATCCATCTCACATGTGGTCTCTTTCTGGGTCTTTTACAATCTCTTGGAATCCAGTTTAAAATTTCAATTGTCCATCTATTATCATTTCTTCTAGCAATATGTCCAGCCCAACTCCATTTCAATCTTTTAATTTTTTCAATAAGGTCAGTAACACCTGTTTGTTGTCTTACCCATACATTGTGTTTTCGATCTCTTCTTGTTACTCCCAACATACATCTCTCCATACTCCTTTGAGTGGTCTGAAGTCTCTGTAGTGCTCTTCTATTAAGTGTCCAAGTCTTAGATCCATAAGTAAGAACTGGTAAAACACATCTGTTAAAAACCATTCTTTTCAAACACATAGGCATATTTCCTTTTAGTATCAAGTTATTTCTACCAAAAGCACTCCAACCAAGTTTACTTCTATGATTAATTTCATCCATTATATTTCCATCTGTATTAATAATCTGACCAAGGTATTTGTAACTGTTAACTTTTTTTAATTCATCATAATCAATCTTTATTTTCATATTTTCAGCAAATCGATTAAACATTACTTTAGTCTTTTTAACATTTATCTTTAGTCCTACTTTCATCTGATAACTCCTGCAACATTTTCTGCAGCTCTACCTTACTGGAAATTACTAGTTGTTGGCTTAATGAAATAATCTTCAATACTACAGTTTTTTTTTTTGTTGGTCAATGCACTCTAACTATTTGATACTTTTAATGGTGAAAGAAATCTAGAGTGGAAGAATTTTTGATAGTGAACATTAATTATTATTTACAGGTTTTTTGTTTTTATTTGTGATTTAATATTAGTATTATATTTGAAAGGGTCGTTTTAACATATGTTTTATGTGAGAGTAAATATTTAAATGGATATTTAATCAAAGGAAAATCATAATAATTTTTTAAACTTTATGACTAATGATTAAAATTAGATTTTTGTCTAATAACTTGTTTATATTTACTCAGTATCTGTCTAGTGGCCATACTGGGATTATTTCATAATTTTATAAGTGGTCCATCTGAAATTGATATATAGATAGGTATTTTCCTTTGATTTCTGGAATAAGTATTTTGTCTAGAATCATCTGATAGTTGAAACATATGTCTATTTGTAAAGAAATTATCATTATTATTCATTAAATTTGAGTTTTATTTGCACAATATATAGAAATCATAATTTATGTTTTAACAATAAACATGGATACATTATCAAATTCAACAATTCCTTTATTTTGCTGTAATATCTTTATATAAATGCAATTTATTTACTACTTTAAACATTTTTAGTGAAACTTTTTATTTTATCTATAAAATGACTCTGAAAAAGACTGCTGGACATTCGAAATATAAGGTTGGGTATGCATATAGGTACAATAAAAAGTTTTTGCTAAAAAGTGTTCAAAGTACCGGATAAATTGCATTTATAATTATGGATATGCAAGAGGTAATTAGTGAGTAATATAAATATTATCATCATACTAGTGTTCTACAATTAATCAAGATAAACCTAACATTTTCAGGAGGGCTTATTGATGTTAAAACTAATAATAAACTTTGTAATAAAATTATATTAGTTATTGAGATTAGTATTTTTTATACTTTTAAATATAACATAAATTTAACATACAGCAACCTAAGAATTATATAAAATTAAACATCAATGTAAATTAAACAGTAAATTTTGAATATTATACTAACATGGATTTCAGATTATCTTCTTTATAAAAGCCCTCTAAACTCATTTATTTGTTCTATTATGGATTGATTTATCAACTGACATAGCACCACCAATTCAAGTTTGTACCTGTATTCATTATATATTCATGTTATTGAGTTAGTGTTATTTTAAATTCTTGTTTTTATCATTTACAGGGCACTAATAAAAGTTAGGATTCTTTCTTTTGTATCTGTATAAATTAGGATTTGAAGCCAGGACATATAAACAAAGGCTTTTTTTTAATTTTTTTTAACTCAATATTTTTTTAATCATTATGATTTTGGAGAGTCTCTAGCTCTTGGACATTTTACATCATTATAGTTTTGATGTTTCAATTTATAGAGCACACCAAAGAGTTTCTCATATATTATTCAATTTCACGTTTAAGTCATGGATGCTTTGTAAAATAAATATAAAATAAAACAATATTGAAGATCCGGAATGATTACGGAGGGCATTTCACCGCTAACCCGGAGGAAAGTATTGTTATGAACAGCCGAAACTTAGTGACTGTGTGACGATTGCGTTTAATTCCCAGGTGTGTCATTTGGAACACACTCTGCCTGGAAACTGCAATAAGCAAAAATAACAGACTTTGCCATGTAAAGAATCCTTGGAAAAGTAAAACAAAGTGGTCTCAACAACCAATTCATTTACCAGCAATACGAGACTAGTGTATATAAAAACATACTGAATGGGTTTTACTTGGATTAAGAGAAATGCCCAATCAAATTCCTCGAAATTCATTTAAAAGGGTCCGCACATTCTCGACGTCAATGATGAACTTTGTGATTAAAGTAGAACACGGTAATTAAAATAGGAAAATGCATGCTTGCAGGTTTAAAAAGTAAGTATAGATTTATATACGCAATCATGCATTAGGGGACACATTTAATCATTGACCTCACACATACTCTCATATTAGATTAAAGTCAATAACATGTAGATTTTAAACTATGTGATTATATTATATATTAAAGAATAGAATCGCCCTCGAATGAGTGATTTGCAAGATAATAAAATTGGAAAATTATAAATTTAAAATATGCCTTAATAGCGGCATCTTACTTTCAATAAAGGGAATAGTTCACTCGGTCAAAGACAATTCTGACACATTATCATAATAAAAGAAAAGAAAGCTTTATAAATAGAAAATATTAACCCAACGATAGAGCAAAACGGTTGATTATATTTGAACACTTTAAAGAAGTACATAATAAAGTTATGTGAAATAAAAGAAAAACAATTTAGAATAGCTATAGCATGTTAGTTAGGAATCACAAGAGCTCTTGGGTTAATTTAGGGTGACCTCTGGAGAAGCATTTTTAGGCAGATTGATGGTCGGCAGGTTTTTATATAATTTAACAGCAAAATCTGGAAATGTTTAGATTTTTGGCAGCAGCAGCAGTTCCGGGGTTCCCTGTGTGATAACTTCCGATGGTCTACGGCAGCAGATGACCATTCCGGAGAGAAATAGCCTTCTCGCGCTCTACTCTGTCATGTCAAGATTTACAAATTACTAGAATAGAACTCAGAATGATTTCTCTTAGAAACATTAGAAGAAACTCCAGAACAAAAGAAAACCCTGCTTTTTATAGTAGACTTTAACAATAGAACTGTCCTGGAGCATTACAAAAATATATTGGACTTATCAGCTGTAATTAAATCATCCAAATGTCTAAAGGAATTCAACATTAATTAATTTCTTTTGTTAATTTCCCTGTCGACACTCGAATTACAAACTAGATTCAATTAAAAATTACTTTTATTAATTAAAGAAAATCTTAAGTGGACATTTGCTGTTTTTAGATAAAACTTATATAATATTAACTAATTAAACTATTGTCCCTCATTTATTTTAAAGAAATATTTGGAATGACTTTTATTAAATTAAACGAAAATTATTTTACTTTTAACTTGCAATATTTGAATCTATTTACTAAACGAATATTTACTAAATGAATTTTATTTTAAATCAAAATATATTACGACGGTAATATATTTGTAAACAGATTCAAACAAAATAACTTTAACAATTTATAATTTTGATATGTTTTAAAATGCATATCATAGTGTGTGCGCAATTACAACTTATATAACCTACTTTTTAATAAATCAAAATTATGTGAATATATACATAATCTATAATCTTTTATTTATTTGGGAATGACTTATATATATAATATGAGCATTGCACTTGTGGTTTAAAATTAGGCGGGATTTTCAGTATATAAGCGTATTGCAGACACACATGATAGATTGGGGTTCAAACTAAGGTATGAGGGTAGGAAATAGGTAAGAAAAGGTGAAACAAAGATCTGCAAAGCAGACCTTACTGTTTCACATTCCCTTAGTGATGGAACAAAAAAAATTGTTAAAAAAAAAAGATCTTACAACAGGTGTCCACCTATGAAGCCTGCATAAACAAAATTTACAAGATAACCCATAATGTACAGGATATAAATATAATGAAGAAACGAAACTGAATTATAAACTCCTGGATCAGATCAATAAATCTACCATCTAGCGAACATTTTCTATTATCACTTCAACAAAATTTTATTTAACAAATCTAATAGTTTAACATTGTTTAAATCCGATCTCCATTTTATATTATCCTGTGATGTGTCCATTTTTTTTTGTTGTTGTTGTTTTTTAAAAAAAACTACTATAATCCTGGGTCTGGTGGGTAATAACTGCTTTTATAATTTGATGACTGCAGTCAGATTATCAGGCCTCTTTACCTTGTCTGGTGGTTCTTTAGGCCAGGGACTGAAATCCAGAGTGGTTGTTAATAACTATAGCTTTAGGCTGTCGCAATTATTTGCCTTATCGGGTGGTTCCTTGGCCCATGGGCTGAAATCCAGTGCCATCATTGTTTTCACTATTTCCTTTGTTCGATATATTCTTGCTATATCAGGTGGGATGTTTTCCTGGTTTTCTTTAAGTACTTTGATGTTGGTGGTAAGCATGGTTAGCTGGGTTTGAATCCGTAAGTCTTGTACATTCTTGGCTGGAAATATCTCGTCTAAATACAGTTGTGGACATTTTTTGATTTCGTGAAAAATTTTTATGTGATGAAGCTTGGTTAGCTGGGTTTGATGTCCTGTGTCCCGGACATCACTTAATGGAAGTACTCTTTCCAAAGAAAGTTCGGGACATTTTTTTACTTCATGGAATATTCTAGTGTTAAGCTTGGTTGGCTGAGGTCGAGGTCCCAGGTCTGGTGTATCAGTCTTCTTTGCGGAATCATTTGTCTCAACTTTCTGGTTCAGGAGTTTATCTGCCATCTCTTGCCATCCAGGGAGGAGCCTGTACAACACTCTAAGTTTCTCACCTCTCTTCGGCTTTCTTCTGCCCATCTTTTCGCTCTTTCTTCACCTTGCTTAAACAATTCTATAATAGTCCGGAAATGGACCTCATTAATGTCCGTATTTTCCATGGCCTTGGATGATTACCATGATCGATAATGATGATGACTTTTATTTTATTTTATTGCTAACTATTTAATATATCCTAGAAAAATTATTAAACTGTTTTACAGTTATCTCTATTTTATTTATTTTTATTCCTTGTTTAACTCTGCGATTATTATGTTTGATTATAACTTTATTAATGGCTAATAGGCTATCTCCCTCTCAGTTCTGTTGCTCTAATTACTGCTTTTATGTTTATCACTAAAAACCCCAACTACTACTCTTTTATTACTGCAAAAATTTCTTGTTTAAATCTGCTGCCAACATATATATTTTAACTGCCCGTATATACAAAAAAATCTCTTAAATTCTATCTGTCAAAATATTTCACTAACATATATATTTTTAAACTCAAGCAATTTTATTTATATATGTTAACATTCACTAGATCCGGGTATACTTATTTCGTTTCTTCTTATTTAAGATTAGCATTCATATATTTTTATTTACGTAATTATTGATCCGATTCACGTCTCATTATTTGGTCTAAGAAAAATTTACACACGTTGAAAAAAACAAATTACATATAAAAGAATTTTACCTGGTGACAAAATTTATTTTAGAAGTAACTCCATTTAATGAAATTACTCTTGGGCGCCATGTCACCAGTTAAAAGAATCCATAGATTGTTAGCTTCCCAAAATGAATTTTAATAACTATTCCATTTAACTATGGGCACTCGTTAAAACATTTGCATTTTTTTTTATTGATTACAATATTTTATTTATGATTGAATTTTTTTGAATTCCATATGATAGCCTATTACATATCTAGGTCATTACCGTACAAAATTATTATTATGCTATCTTGCGCATTGAGCCGATAAAACTTTATTTTGATAGAAAATACAATATTTGAAATATTCATAGATTGTCACAATATTCACTTGGGACAATATTTGAGTAATTCACGCCTTGCGTATATAGCGTGACTTAAATGAAACAACAATACAGATAAATACAGATGGCTCGTATCGCACTATAGCAAGTTTGGACAAATTCTGATTATACAGTATAAGTAATTGAATGCCCGAGTCAAACAAAATATATGAAATATACCCACAAATAAACAATATGGTATAGAGTTTGAAAAGATATTTTATATATCAAAAATATAAAGGATTTGAGTGATTAAATACGAATAAAATACTAAAATTAAGCTATAGGAATGTGGGTGTTTAAATTTTCGAGGCTCCATGTTTGGGCAAGCCATGGACCCAGGAAAAAAAATACTATGTAACAGTCAGAATCATCTATCTCGCTAACACACTGCAGAATTCAAACCCCAGACACGACCCTGATCATTCTAGGAGGGGTTGCCTTCTAGATATACTAAGTTCGAATCTAAAGTCCAAATTTCACAGCACCATCTATGTGATAATGCATCTGATGCCACTACTAGTATAATCTTTGACTGGTGCCTGGTGGTCAGGGAGAAACAAAAGACTCTATAATAAAAGAAGCTTGGGTGGCTAATTAACGTCTATGGATTGACAAAAGAAATGCAGAAAATATATATTGTAACGAGCACAGACGTTCGTTACATTGTTTTTTTTTATATTTATTAAACATGAAAGTAAATCAAAAAGTTCGCATTTAAAAATTTTCTTTAAGAATTAAAAATTGAAATTAAATATCATCTTAAACTCGTATATATTAAATCGCACAGATAAAAAAAATTATCAAAATAAAACTGTATTAAAAATAGAAAAGGTATTTTAAAACAAAAACTTAAAAAGATTTAAAGATAAAAATATATCTTTGATTTGGAAAACAGGTTAATTAATCAGAAATGGAAATGATTGTTAATTAGTTAAATGTAAACCAGCCTTGGGCATTTAAATGTAAAAACATTGGTTAGAGAGGAAAACAATAGAAACTTTTAGCAAATGAAATAAATCCATTGGGAAATCGGACCTCAACGAAAAGGATCATCGCATCGATGATGTAATGTAAATGCAATCCTTCAAATGAATATAAAAGGACATGGTTGAAAATTATTAGGGAGTTATTATGATTATTACGATGTGACAGATAGATGTTAATGCGGAGGTGCGGGAGAAGAGATTGAAGGACGCACGTTCAATCCCTTCAGTTTTGCTAGTAAAGAAAGAGAAATGAACTATCGTTTCCTACATTGAGGACCAATTAAACTAAAAAACCTCTGAATGAATAAATAAAACAACGGCTAAATGGATACAAATCTTAGGACGGTGTGGGAATTCACGTTCATGGCAAGCAACGGATAAAGATGAATTTTTTAAACCGTAAGAACTTTATAAATAATGAACATTAAAGTAAAATTTTCCATATTTAAATGATTGCAATATTATCCTATCTGACCAACTTAATTTATTAATAATGTTATTTGATGTATTTTTTATTTATTTATTTAAAATCATTTCCATTTATTTAATTTTGTTCTTTAAGTTTTATTATGATTTCTGTTTTCCGTTAAGTTAAATTATATAAATGTTAAACTTAAGTCGGGCGTGAATGGCTGTATAGATTTGTAAAGTTATATTAGGGGAGGGTAATCTTAGGTTATTTGTTTCGTGGTTAAATTGGGTCAATGGATTGGATATATTGGTGTGATTAGTAGATGTAATATTGATTCGCTATGGGCAGAATCGCTTCATACGCCGCACACTTCCGTTTGCCTATGGAAGGAATTATAAGTCGGATACCGCAGTTCCTTTCTATGGAGTTTTTTGTTTTATTGCTCTTCTTTGCGGATAGATGTAATATTCCTATCCCATAAGAGGCAATTTCTTCTCTTAACCTTTTGTGCTGCCGTATTTTATTACATTGAATACATCGATATATCAGATGAATTGATGCCAGTTTGACTACGAATTTTAGCCTAAGGTTAAATAGGGATAGAATGTTTATTTTCAAAAGCAAATTTATGTGGTCTATTCATACTCGACTCTAAATAAAAATGCAGTAAATTTAAGTTGTTTATAGATGCTTGCATGGATTGGTTATCGGTTAAGTATGTTTTGGGTTTTCATATTTGATCAAAATATATAGACATTCGATAAATAATGATACCTTACGGTGAGTATCTAAAATGTATTTATTCGGATGTCTTTTAAGTTATTGGTGACAATGCAAGTATCTTATGGTGAATACTATTGGGTTATGTATAAATTTCCCTCCGCAATTGTCAGTAATCAATAATTTTGTATTTTGATCGTTTATGTTTACTTTGAAATGTTTTTGACCGTGAAATCTATGTAACCGATCTATATTCAACATTATAAACAAGCTTTCATAAATTTATCTGTGTGAACTTAATTAAAATGTAAAATTAGAATATAATAGTAATTAAATGTAAATTAAAGTCAAAAATCAAAGTTAAAAATAATGTTAAATGTTAAAATGTAAAACTAATACTAAAATAATTTTAAATCTTATATATATATGTGCATAAATAAATGTATGTTAATTACTGGCAGTGGCTTATTTTATTCTTTTTTATATATATATATACTCTTAGATTATCTTATTAAATCTCTGCTATTCCACTGAGTTAGTGACATGGGCTAACGACCGGAACCAAAATATTTAAAAAAAATTTTTTTTTGACTTACGTATCTGCCTACTTTATAAATTTTTCTAGGTTCAAATGCCTAGATGGCGCCCCGTAGTGCAGATTACGTAAGTCTAGCTTTCTCCGGATCGTTACAATGGCGATTGAAATGTAAGTGGAGATCGAATCTAACCGCAAAAACAATATCTGCACTACAAGGGCGCCATCTAGGCATTTGAGCCTAGAAAAATTTATAAAGTAGGCAGATACGCGCTGTTAAGATTCCACTTTCTTTAAATATTCCGACCGTTAGCCCAAGTCACTAGCTCAGCGGAGATGCAGAGATAAAAATCTATAAATTTTATATCTTAAATATAAAATAATAAAAGCCACTGCCAGAAATTAACACATAAAAATATTTATTTACGCACATATAAAATAATATTTAAATTTTGAGGAATAAATTTAACGTTTATAATTTTATATTGATCTTTAATTCTAAATTTAAGTAGATTGCAAATAATGAGTTTACTATTTATTTAGAGGGTCGAGTATGAATGGACTACATAGGTCTGCATTTGAAAGGAAAATATTCTTCCCTGATTTAACCTTAGGCAACAAATTTCGCAATCAACTGGCGCCAATCCATCTGATACATTCATGTATTCAATGTAGCATGATACGACAACACAAAATACTATATTGTCAGGAATGTACATCTGGACAATAAGTAGAAATAGAGAAGAGATTGACTCTCCACCAACAGGAATGTGACATCTGTTGGCAAGTAGATCAATAAACAAAAAACTCCATAGGAATGGACTGCGGTCTTCTGCCGACTTACAAACCCATCCATAGGCAAACAGAGAGTGTGTGGCGTATATCTATAATCCTGCCCGTAGCGGACCTCATACTACATCGACTAATTACACAAATATATCCAATCCATTGAACCAATTCAACTACGAAATGAATAACCTAAGATTGCCCTCCCTTAATATAACTTTACAAACTATATAGCCATTCACGCCCGACTTAATTTTAACATTTAAATACGTTCGCAATCGGAATGGAAAATGGAAATGATAAATTTAATTAGTCAAATGTAAACCAGCCTTGGGCATTTAAATGTAAAAACATGGGTCTGATAGGAAAACAATAGAAACAAATAGCCAATGAAAGAAATCCATTGGGAAATCGGACCTCAACGAAAAGGATCATCGCATCGATGACGTAATGTAAATGCAATCCTTCAAATGAATATAAAAGGACAAGGTTGAAAATTATTAGTGACTGGATTATGATTATTACGATGTGACAGATAGGTGTTAGTGCGGAGGTGCGGGAGAAGCGATTGAAGAGACGCACGATTCAATCACTTCAGTTTTGCCAAAGAAAGAAAGAGAAATGAACTATCGTTTTCTACATTAAGGACCAACTAAATTAAAAAACCTCCAAATGAATAAATAAAACATCGGCTAAATGTATACCAATATCTTCAGGACGGCGTGGGAATTCACGTTCATGGCAAGCAACGGATAAAGATGAACTTTTTAAACCGTAAGAACTTTATAAATAATGAACATTAAATTAAAATTTTCCATATTTAAATGATTGCAATATTATCCTATCTGACCAACTTAATTTATTAATAATGTTATTTGATGTATTTTTTATTTATTTATTTAAAATCATTTCCATTTATTTAATTTTGTTCTTTAAGTTTTATTATGATTTCTGTTTTCCGTTAAGTTAAATTATATAAATGTTAAACTTAAGTCGGGCATGGATGGCTGTATAGATTTGTAAAGTTATATTAGGGGAGGGTAATCTTAGGTTATTTGTTTCGTGGTTAAATTGGGTCAATGGATTGGATATATTGGTGTGATTTGTAGATGTAATATTGATTCGCTACGGGCAGAATCGCTTCATATGCCGCACACTTCCGTTTGCCTATGGAAGGAATTATAAGTCGGATACCGCAGTTCCTTTCTATGGAGTTTTTTTTTTTTATTGTTCTTTTCGTTAGATAGATGTAATATTCCTATCTGATTGAGAGTCAATGTCTTTTCTTAATCTCTTTGGTGCTGCCGTATTCCGAATTACATTGAATACATCGATATATCAGATGGATTGATGCCAGTTTGACTGCGAATTTTAGCCTAAGGTTAAATAGGGATAGAATGTTTATTGTCAAAAGCAAATTTATATGGTCTATTCATACTCGACCCTAAATAAAAATGCATTAAATTTAAGTTGTTTATAGACGCTTGCATGGATTGTTTATTGGTTAACTATGTTTTGCGTTTCCATATTTGATCAAAATATATAGACAACGATAAATCATGATACCTTACAGTGAGTATCAAAAATGTATTTATTCGGATGTCTTTTAAGTTATTGGTGACAATGCCAGTATCTTATGGTGAATACTATTGGGTTACGTATAAAGTTCCCTCCGCAATTGTCAGTAATCAATAATTTTGTATTTTGATCGTTTATGTTTACTTTGAAATGTTTTTGACCGTGAAATCTATGTAACCGATCTATATTCAACATTATAAACAAGCTTTCATAAATTTATCTGTGCGAACTTAATTAAAATGTAAAATTAGAATATAATAGTAATTAAATGTAAATTAAAGTCAAAAATCAAAGTTAAAAATAATGTTAAATGTTAAAATGTAAAACTAATACTAAAATAATTTTAAATCTTATATATATGTGCGTAAATAAATTTTTGTATGTTAATTGCTGGCAGTGGCTTATTTTATTTATTTTTTTAATATTGAGATATAATTAGATAAGATATTATATTATTTAATCTCTGCTATTCCACTGAGCTCGTGACATGGGCTAACGACCGGAATCAAAATTTAAAAAATATATATATATATTTTGACTTACGTATCTGCCTACCTTATAAATTTTTCTAGGTTCAAATGCCTAGATGGTGCCCTGTAGTGCAGTTTATGTTAAGTCGCATTCTCCGGATCGTTACAATATAAATAGAAAATAAGAGATCAAATTTAGTTTTAAATAATTTCACAAAATTTATTCATATAAATTATATATATAATGCCACTGTCTGCTTATATGAGACAGGGATGCATATTAAATATTTGTTGGCATTATATTCCCACAACTGACAAAAGACTTTAAAACAAAGTGATATATTCTATTCCTCAGGGTAATAGCATTACGATAATGTGCTTGACAAGATAGGAACATGTGCAAGGTGCTTTGAGTAATTATACAAGTTTAAGAAAATATTTGAAAATTAAGTGTTCTAAAATATTTATTGGTTTCGAGAATAGCATGGACTAAAGGTTACTAAGCAACAAAGTGGGAATGTGATCAAAGCATTTATTTGAGAATAATAATAATAGATTTGCATTGGGAGGTCAGTATTTCTGATAATGAATTTATTAAAGTTGGAGGGTGTGACACATTTAAGTCATGGATGCTTTGTAAAATAAATATAAAATAAAACAATATTGAAGATTAAACAATTCAAAATACAGCAAAACTCTCCATATAGTAGTGCCATCTTGTGCTAACAAAAGCAATCAATGGATGCCAGAAGGCTTGTGCATAAAATCCCTATCTAGTGCCTACTCATCCAATATCCCCAGACTAGTTTCTGGCTTGTGGCCTTCATCAGTGAGGAGCCTTGGGTCTGAGAGCACTGCACCTAGATCTTAGGATCTAATGCAACCCTCCAGCACCCACCTTTTAACTCTATTTAACTACAAAACTATGAGAATGAAATTGAAAACACTATTAATATTTTCAATCCAAGCTCAATAGCTTATATAGTCATATGGATCTGAACTCAATTCAGTACCCATACATTTTGGTGTCTTTGGCTCTTTAACAACCATAGCCACCACTATCCTATTAGGCAGGATTGGTGTTAGACCACTAAACATCACATGATCACTATCTCATACTAGCACAATAATTGTTATTAAACAATTCAAAATACAGCAAAACTCTCCATATAGTAGTGCCATCTTGGCCACAAGCCAGAAACTAGTCTGGGGATATTGGATGAGTAGGCACTAGATAGGGATTTTATGCACAAGCCTTCTGGCATCCATTGATTGCTCTTGTTAGCACAAGATGGCACTACTATATGGAGAGTTTTGCTGTATTTTGAATTGTTTAATAACAATTATTGTGCTAGTATGAGATAGTGATCATGTGATGTTTAGTGGTTTAATATTGAAGATCCGGAATGATTTCGGAGGGCATTTCACCACTAACCCGTAGGAAAGTATTGTTATGAACAGCCGAAACTTAGCGACTGTGTGACGATTGCATTTAATTCCCAGGTGTGTCATTTGGGACACACTCTGCCTGGAAACTGCAATAAGCTAAAATAACGGACTTTGCCATGTAAAGAATCCTTGGAAAAGTAAAACAAAGCGGTCTCAACAACCAATTCATTTACCAGCAATACGAGACTGGTGTATATAAAAACATACTGAATGGGTTTTACTTGGATTAAGAGAAATGCCCAATCAAATTCTTCGAAACTCATTTAAAAGGGTCCGCACATTCTCGACATCAATGATGAACTTTGTAATTAAAGTAGAACACGGTAATTAAAATAGGAAAATGCATGCTTGCAGGTTTAAAAAGTAAGTATAGATTTATATACGCAATCATGCATTAGGGGACACATTTAATCATTGACCTCACACATACTCTCATATTAAATTAAAATCAATAACATGTAGATTTTAAACTATGTGATTATATTATATATTAAAGAATAGAATCGCCCTCGAACGAGTGATTTGCAAGATAATAAAATTGGAAAATTATAAATTTAAAATATACCTTAATAGCAGCGTCTTACTTTCAATAAAGGGAATAGTTCACTCGGTCAAAGACGATTCTGACACATTATCATAATAAAATAAAAGAAAGCTTTATAAATAGAAAATATTAACCCAAGGATAGAGCAAAATGGTTGATTATATTTGAACACTTTAAAGAAGTACATAATAAAGTTATGTGAAATAAAAGAAAAACAATTTAGAATAGTTATAGCATGTTAGTTAGGAATCACAAGAGCTCTTGGGTTAATTTAGGGTTACCTCTGGAGAAGCATTTTTAGACAGATTGATGGTTGGCAGGTTTTTATATAATTTAACAGCAAAATCTGGAAATGTTCATATTTTTGGCAGCAGCAGTTCCGGGATTCCCTGTGTGATAACTTTCGATGGTCTATGGCAGCAGATGACCATTCCAGAGAGATATAGCCTTCTCATGCTCTACTCTGTCATGTCAAGATTTACAAATTACTAGAATAGAACTCGGAATGATTTCTCTTAGAAACATTAGAAGAAACTCCAGAACAAAAGAAAACCCTTTTTTTTATAGTAGACTTTAACAATAGAACTGCCTTGGAGCATTACAAAAATATATCAGACTTATCAGCTGTAATTAAATCATCTGAATGTCTAAAGGAATTCAACATTAATTAATTTCTTTTGCTAATTTCCTTGTCGACATTCGAATTACAAACTAGATTCAATTAAAAATTACTTTTATTAATTAAAGAAAACCTTAAGTGGACATCTGCTGTTTTTAGATAAAACTTATATAATATTAACTAATTAAACTATTGTCCCTCATTTATTTTAAAGAAATATTTGGAATGACTTTTATTAAATTAAACGAAAATTATTTTACTTGTAACTTGCAATATTTGAATCTATTTACTAAACGAATATTTACTAAATGAATTTTATTTTAAATCAAAATATATTACGACGGTAATATATTTGTAAACAGATTCAAACAAAATAACTTTAACAATTTATAATTTTGATGTTTTAAAATGCATATCATAGTGTGTGCACAATTATGACTTATATAACCTACTTTTTAATAAATCAAAATTATGTGAACATATACATAATCTATAATCTTTTATTTATTTGGGAATGACTTATATATATAATACGAGCATTGTACTAGTGGTTTAAAATTAGGTGGGATTTTCGGTATATAAGCGTATTGCAGACACACATGATAGATTGGGGTTCAAACTAAGGTATGAGGGTAGGAAATAGGTAAGAAAAGCTGAAATGAAGATCTGCAAAGCAGACCTTACTGTTTCACTGGATAGGTACATAATCGTGTTCTTTCCATTATCCTCATTTTATACTTTTACTATATATATATATATATATAGTGGATTTGAACCCAGACCTTTCAAGGTGCCTTCAACTATCCAATCTATCTCATACATCTGATACACATGACCATACACATGTGAAAAACTTAAATGATCTCCAATATAAATATTTTATGCTGAACCAGCATATATATATATATATATATACAAATTTGAAGTAACAATTTAAGAAATAAATTCATTGATAAATTATTAGAATTTACATCTTGATTGTTATTTGAAACTGTTAGCTGTCTTGATTAACACATTACAAAATAACTGCTAATTTAACATTTACCTCTTTTAAATAATAAGTAATATTTACTAAGGCAATAAACCTAAAGCTTGTGCAGTTAAAAATACGAAGGTAGGGATCTCTACAGGTCTTAACCACAAGCTTATGCATTGGAAGAAAAGAGGGGAACCCTTCTTTACTTCAACCTACTTTCTATATAAATAGGTGAAGCTGAATCAGTTAGATCTGAGAGTGTGAAGCCATTCAATACTTCACTGATTAAGTCTACAATTCCTATTATACATTAATACTCTTGAAATCTTTCAATTTACCAGTCAATGGAAAGATCTTCTAGTTAGAAATCTATTATGATAATTTAAAGTTGTAATTATAAATTTATTTAATGCATATTGATTATGTAAGTAATATTTATTAAGGCAATAAACCTAAGATCTTTCCATTGACTCATTGTAAATTGAAAGATTTCATGAGTATTAATGTATAATAGGAATTGTGGACTTAATCAGTGAAGTATTGAAAGGCTTCACGCTCTTGGATCTAATCGCTTTAGCTTCACCTATTTATATAGAAAGTAGGTTAAAGTAACGAAGAGTTCCCCTCTTTTCTTCCAATATATAAGCTTGTGGTTAAGACCTGTAGAGGTCCCTACCTTCGCATTTTTAACCACACAAGCTTTAGGTTTATTGCCTTAGTAAATATTACTTACATAATCAATGTGTGTTAAATAAATTTATAATTTACTCTTTTAAATATGCAAATGATAGATTAGTAATAATATGAAAAAGTAAGCAATACTCAGAGTTTGACCTGTGAATTGTTTCAGTGAAATATTTAAATTTAATTTCACCAAGTAAATAATATTATGTATTATCAGGCTATAAAAATAACTATGATTTCTGTCATGAGCTTGTTAAAATTATTAGTATATATATATATATATATATATATATATATATATGATAATATATATATATATATATATATATCAGCATTGTCATATATCCAAGTCTACTGCATCATAGTTGTTGTAAAAAGGGTTATGATATGATAAATTAACAGCCCGAGTAAAACTATTGCAATTTTATCTACTTTGTTATGTGATGTAGTGTGATGCCCTGTGATTTCTTCTTATATGAAGTCAGGAATCTCTCAGCAACTATGCCCAGAGAAATCTGTTAGCCTCTTTACCTTCCCTTTCGATTCTCCACCCTAAGTTTTCCCACAATCTGCTCCATCCCATTTTAACAACATAATCTTTGTCAAATCCATGACTTTTATATCTAAATCCCCCTTATCTTTTCCCAAACCCAGCATAAAAACCAATAACCCACATTTTGTATAATCACTTTGTTCATATTTATTCTTCCATAACTTCATTATTTGTATCCTTTTGACTTCCAAGCATTTACCTTGAAGTAACAGATGCCTAGTATTTTCTATGCCTTCTTTACATAATTTACAAAATAAATCACCCATATTTTTGCATTTACATGTATATTCTCTTGTTGCTAAAGATCCCATTTGAGCCTTAAACAATAAACTATTTTCCTTACTATTATCATAAATTAACTCACACCCAGTGTTCCGATTACTTCTATATATATTTAAACTCATTTTACTCTCCATACTAGTTCTCCATCTCTCCAACTCCCTAATCTTTATTAATACATCTATTCTTCTATTCCACTCCTTACTATAACACCCAACAATCCTCCTAACACAATCATCCCACCTTTTGTACAAGTATTCTGACATAAATTCTTTATCCAAATCTTTTGCATACCGCATTACCTTTCTCATCCATCTTGTTGCCTGTCCTTTACTTGTAACCCAATTAAATACTATTTTGGCTATTCTTTTATTATTTATAAACTGCAATATAATGAACATTTTTATTTTGCTTTTTGCATCTCTTATATAAAAACTTGACCGTCTTATTTTTCTTTGAATTGCCTCCTTTGCTGTCCACATCCCTGCATCTAATGCATGTCTTTCTACTTCCCTTTGAACTTTTTCTAAGTAATCTAATACCCTTTTATTAACACATAAGGCATCACTGCCATATGTTAACCCTGCTACTGTCACTCCCTTTCATACAATTGTAGCTACATCATATTTATTATATGAAAACACTGTTAAATTTCTTTATCAATTTCTTTCTTTTCTTTGCTTCATTTACCAATTTTTTCTCCCATTCATCCAAGAAAATTTTCTGATTACTCAAGATGATTCCCAAATAACTGTATCTATTCACCATACTTAACTTTATATCCCCCAATAAGAAATCTTTGTCTTCTCTTTCTCCATCATTCTAAGTATTATGATGGTGCTGCCATTCATTGGCCAGTTTTGCATTCATTTGCCAGTAAAAACTGGAAGTAACATAAGTATTAATCCATTAATTTAAAAACTATATATAAATGTCAGGGTTGTCTAGAGAACCATATACAAAATGTCTTAAATGGTTAGTTTCTTTGGTCTCAAATATCCATTGCTTTTGCAGCTCTTGCTAAAACATCTTTTTTATTCAAATCTAGAAGATAAAAATTGTATACTATCCACAGTTTGTTTATATTATTTTTGTAAAATAATCATGAAATACTAATTTTTGATAAACATATAATGATTAGACTCTGATTCTATTCAAAAATATTTGTTTTTGTTTTTTTAAATATAAGTCAAAGAAATATTAGCATATAACAAGATGTTGCAATTGGCTATAAAATGAGCACCTCTATAACCATCATGTCTGTTATTTTTATCATTTTTAAAAAGTAATTATACGTGGAATTTTAAAATTAATGACAGGATATTATTGCTTTATATTTTCTTTACAAAATTTCATTTGCACATTACAAATGTTCAAATAAATTGTATTTTAATTCAAATATGTGAATAAAAGTTATTTGATTAAAATAAAATGATGAAAATGTAACTCAAATGACTGCTAACTATCAATAAGAGAATGATTTACTTAGCAATAAAATAAATCTATCAAATATCACATAATCACAATTCTTTATGCTTACGTTTTCACGGAAGCAAAATTCTTTATACTGGAGCACCACTTAGTGCAAGCCAACCTTCCTGCATCTATTGATTACTCTGGCTTACACTAAGTGGTGCTACTGTGTGGAGAGTTTTGCATCTGTGAATAAAATAAAATATATATTAGTTGTAAAGCCATAACAAATAATATATAAAAGATAAAAATGTAACAATAATTA
Source organism: Epiperipatus broadwayi (assembly GCA_028023455.1). Classification (NCBI taxonomy): domain Eukaryota; kingdom Metazoa; phylum Onychophora; class Udeonychophora; order Euonychophora; family Peripatidae; genus Epiperipatus; species Epiperipatus broadwayi. The sequence goes on from JAQFVV010000170.1 coordinate 1,116,773, forward strand.
AGATAAGTTTTAGTTTGGAATTCGGAAGTTATTCATATTATTTTGTATAAAGTTTTCATTATAAATTTATTTAACACACATTGAAGTAATATTTACTAAGGCAATAAACCTAAAGCATGTATGGCTGAAAATGCGAAGGTATGGACCTCTACAGGTCTTAACTACAAGTTTTCATTAGTAAAAATGTAACAATAATTTTGCAATGATTATTTAAATTTTTTCAGGATTATTTTTAAAAAGCTGTTTTTTTAACGAATGAGCTAACGTTATAATTTCATTTTTGAATAAATATATAAGAATAACATATCATATCTATAAACCTATGAATACACAGTGTATGAATGTATATGTGAAGTGTAAATATATATGAATATGTGTGTTTATGCATAAATGTAACTTTCAAAACCTATATGCAGCTTAAAGTGAAATCTTGCCTTAATTTCATATAGTAGTGATTATTTATTTAACTAGTAATATGGTAGATAATTATTTTTAATATCATTATATTGCTTCATATGTGTGCATGTTCTAAGTTTGCAATATATTGGCACAAGGACTGAACATATAAACTGAAAAACTGGCATTCATTCTAAAAGAACAATAAATCTTATATTTAAAAATTGTTGCATAATTCTTTGTGTTTTTTCACAGGAGATTAACCATAGATATTCTGACCATTCTCTGATGTATAACATTTTTTAAGTAATCAAAGATATAACAGGGACAAGAGTAAGCATAACAAAGATGAAAAATCTTCATTAATAAAAACAACTTATATAATTTGTAGAGTATATATGAAGTGTCATTGAACTATATACTGTTGCTTAATTAAAATAGCCAAATATGGTATTATTACATCAAGAAAGAAAATTAAAAGCTTATTTAAAACTAAACATTTCAAATTAAATTCTATTTAAATTCAAATACTATTATAATTGGCATCACATATTAAAAGATACCATACTTCTATGCATAAAACAAATTGTTTAAGATCATTTTCAAAATCACTAGTAATAAAAATTACAAATAAAAATAGTTAATATTCACTGTTTTTTCAATGGGTTTACAATTATAGATAGGTGTAATTTTTCTTATCTATTTATTATATATGACATCTTTTATTAATATCTATGCAAAACTACATTTTATCTTTTCTTTCTTCTAGAATACTTAATAAAAAGAGTTTGCAAGTTTTTTATCTTTATTATTTTTTTTGTCTTTATTGTTCTCTATTTTGTAGTGTTTTTCTATTTATAATATTTAATTTTGTATGCTTTGCTAAAATCTACTGTTGATAAGAAAGATTTCAATCATTCTAAAGGCAGACAAAATCTGATTGTAATCATATATTTATTTGATTTAAAATAAATATTTTATAAATATGTTGCATAAAAAAATCTAAATCTGCAAATAAATTACTAAAAATTACAATTTTTATTTCTAAAATATTAAAACTAAAAGCATTTTCAGAATTCCCTCAGGCCAAATAATCTATCAATCAGTGATGCCATTAGTATTTTTTTATTATGATGCAACCAATCAGTGCACTTTAGACTATTTTCATGTTGAAATTTGCTTGATATTTGTAAATGTCTGCATAATATGACCATCTTTAGATTTTTTAAAACTAATAATTTTACTTCTGATTTCTACACAAAAAGTGCAAAAAAGTAAAGAAAAGCTGAAGCCAAAATAGCACCAAATAATGTGCCAAAATTAGTAAATTTGTAGCATCTAAATTATAACATATTGAATTAATAAATCAATGTATATTTTAGTTCCAGTATCTGCAATCACATGAATGCAAAAATCAGTAAATTAGCACTGCAGAAAGACACAGAAGAATAAATAAAAACCAAAAATACCACCAGTGCCATATTTATAGGAATTATACTGATTATACTAGAAGGAAAATTAATAAAAACATTTAGGAATATTATCCTATATTACAAACTAATAATTACAGCACCTTATTTATCATCCTGTTAACAAGTAGTGAAATTTTTTGGAGGGTGTACCTTATTTATGCATAATGTGCACAGTTTTGTCAAGAGATGATTGAAAAGGTGGTTACTTTTTAAAATTTATTATAAATTTATTGAACCATCTCTAATAAATGCTGTAAAAAGGTAAGTTAAGTAGTTGTAAATTATTCAGTCTGTAATCCCTTTAAAGCACAAAGCTGTTAATTTTTATTATGCAAAATAACCAAACGATTTGTTGATGTATTATATTCCTATCAATAAAGAATAATGATATCCAAATTCAAAGCAAATGCTTTTGAAACGATACCGAAATTAAAAACTGCATTTCTATCTTTAATATAATTTTATAGTATTTTATAGCAATTTTTAATAAATTATATATATATGTCATATTATAAAATACTTAATCTATGTACATACCTGCGGCAAACAATAAAATAAAAAACTTGTACCGCAATCTTAAACTAACTGTTGATAATCTGACTTCATGCTAAGATTGAAAGAGATGATGAAAGTAAGATCATATTACTACATTTCTAAGACAAAAATAAAACGGGAAGACTTTCACAATTTACTTAATAATGTAATATGAGGATCAATAACACACATTCCAGAGAATTGCTGAGGAAAATAAACTTCGAAATCAAATTATAAAATGATAAACAGAATATTAATAAACAAAAGATTACCGACATGGCAACAACATTTATTGTTTTTTTTCAGGCCCGCATAATTTCAAATCATAGCGTAAAGCTGAAAATATCAAGTTGAAACTTAAATGATTAAATAAAACTTATATTTAGAAATGAAAAGATTTAATCGAAATAATATAAATAAAAGTAATAGGAAAATATCAGATTGCGCTTAAAGAGAAAATCAAAAACGTGGATAAAACATAAGAATTAGTTTCAAAATTGCAACAGAAACAGTAATTTATTCTATTTAGTATAATCTAGAGTCACTTTTTGTAAACTTGAGCAAAAAAAATAGATATTAAATGATAATCTTGCTATTACCCTCAGTGAGGAGTAGATTGTATTTCAACATTTTCCAGTCTCGTCTCTATTATTCGATCCAAGCTAGTACTAACCTAAGATACTAAAATCCTTAGGTTTTAAACCAAAGTTAACTTACTTGTATGATCGTACAATTCTGATATTAGACCAGTAAATATATGTTTTACTGACTTATTTTTAGATCAACTGTATGCACCTTTTAACCTTTAGTAAGAGTGATATATATCAAGCGTCATGTGATGTATTCTGATCTTTTCACCTTCTATATTAGAATCAATAATTCACTTTATTTACTCTATTTCATAACTATCTATTGCAAGCCTGAGTAATCAATAGATGCCAGATTTTAGTGCTAACTCTATATTCAGGTTGCTTTCTAGCTATTAATTATATTTATTAATAACAGGAGTGCATTCACATATCTGAAATAAAATATACAGAATGCTTTGTTTCTCTTGTCATAAAAGTTAAAAGTAAGCAAGCAAATTAATACGATCTTTTGTTTATTATATAGCTTCAAAATTAAAAGATGTTAATAAAGGTTTAAAAGGAAGTGCTATTAATATACCAGAAGAAAAAAACTATGGAAGAATGCAACATACAAAAACCATTAATAATACTACAAGATAAATGAATGATAAGAAATAGAAAAGATTGTTCAAACGCAATCATCAGTAGTATAAAACAAAGTTTAATTGTGTAATGATAGCAGATAGAAAATACTGGTAAAAATGGTTGAAATAGCAATCTGGAGGCATGAAAAATATCATGAAGTATATAAATTCAGAGAATTTTGACAAACATGATGCATTCTACAAAAAATGCCAATTATGAAAAATATTTATTAGCAAAAGATAAAGTTTTAAAACGATGGAAGAGTAATAATTTTCAGTATTAAATAAAACATTCCTTCATAAAAACTATCAGATAAATTAGGAAACATAAAAAAGCTTTCTAAGTTTACAACACTATTTTACAATAATGAATATAATAAGTGAAACACAGGCTTAATATATACCATGTGTCTATATATGTAATATAGGGTATATGAGCACAGACTTTTACATGACCCACCACTCTCCACTCACCAATATACGTATTTCATGCTAAACCAGCAATCATCAGTTGGATGGACGGTTGAAGAGTTGGAGTGTGTAGTAGATTGGAGCCAGTCCATTAAAGTATGAAGATTGTCTATCTTAATAAATATTTCAGCACTTATAGTATATATGTGTGGGAGATGATAATCTGGACCAACTGATGATTGCTGGTTTAGCATGAAATACGTATATTGGTGATTATTTATCTTTTCAGCATATATGTGCTTGAGTGTATCAGTGTTATTAGATAGAGTGGAGAGTGGTGGGTCATGTGAAAGTCTGTGCTCATATACCCTATATTAAATAATGAATATAATAAACTAATAATCAGCTTTTTAAGCTAACGCACATGCACTTTGTGGATCTTAACAATAAATGAATACTCTCATTTTCCAATACAAGATAAAGTCTTTGTGAAGAATAGAATGAATCACCTATTCTTTCAACCCAAACATTTAAGTATGGGCAAATCTTAAGTACTGGAAATGAGAGTGTGAATATATTAAACAATCACTTTAAATTACTTTTACTATGTCTGAATGAATGACGCCTGAGAAATTTACTAGAATTTACAATACGTCATTCTTAAATGAAATTAAACATATGTAAATGAAATATTTATTTTATACAGCCGATGTTTTTGAATTGTAATAAACTAATAATCAGCTTTTTAAGATAATGCACATGTGCTTTGTGGATCTTAACCATAAATGAATACTCTCATTTTCCAATAATAATTTACTGGAAAAAATTTAAAAAACAGAGAATAAATTTAAAATAGGAGCTATGGATATGGAACAAGAAATATACTAAGTACCTACCTGTACTGGTGAAGATATCTTATTCCAAAGTTTGTAGATTAAATAATATTGCTAGCAAATGCTTTTAAAAAAATTTCAAACTTTATGTACACTTTTCAAGTATGTCAATTGGTTAATATATTACACATTTTCAATGATATTTATTCAGATATTGCTAACTGATTAGTGACAGCACGAGCATAGGAATAGAATCTGTGATCTGTAAATTCATAAATAAGATGATAATTTATTGCTATGTCCAGCAGTGACCAAGTTACAGCACAGACTTTTACATGACCCTCTACTCTTCATACTATCTCATAACACTGATACACTTGAACACATATATGTTGAAAAGATAAATAATCAACAATATACGTATTTCAAACCAGCAATCATCAGTTGGTCCAGATTACCATCTCTACACATATATGCTATAAGTGCTCAGATATATATTAAGATAGCCAATCCTCATACTTTAATGGAGAGGCTTCAATCTACTCCACACTCCAACTCTTTAACTATCCATCCAATTAAAAATCTGATGATGGAACATTCAAAGGCCACCCTAAGGCCAAGATTCTTGTCACAACTATGTTGACCTAAGGTCAATCTGACTCCTCATATTTAAGGTGGCCTTTGAGCGTTCCATCATCAGATTTTCAATTGGATGAACAGTTGAAGAGTTGGAATGTGGAGTAGATTGAAGCCCTGTCCATTAAAATATGAGGATTGGCTATCTTAATATATATCTGAGCACTTATAGCATATATGTATAGAGATGGTAATCTGGACCAACTGATGATTGCTGGTTTAGCATGAAATAAGTATATTGGTGATTATTTATCTTTTCAACATATATGTGTTCAAGTGTATCAGTGTTATGAGATAGTGTGGAGAGTGGTGGGTCATGTGAAAGTCTGTGCTCATATACCCTATATAATACAAGTTCTTATATATTTAATTAATTAGTTTTCTTTTTTCAGATAATTCTTATCAGGAATCCGTATTTTCCAATGGCATTTAATTAAATTTTGCTATAGGGTTATTTGATATTTAATCAGATTTGCTGATCCTTTAAATTAATTTCGCATAATTAGTTCATAGCATTTTTATATGTCCATTGCGTTTATACACGCACATTCTTAATTTAAACTTCGACATTTTCACGTCTTTTTCTGTTTCAATAAAAATACGCGTTTGATCAGATTTTTCTAATATACGCGTATTTAGCGTTTATCTAATTAAATAATTCATTATAACACTAATTTAAATGCAGTATTTCATAAATAAATTAGATATTTATAAATATATAATAATTTTGATAGATAGATAGATAGATAGATAGATAGATAGATAGATAGATAGATAGATAGATAGATAGATAGATAGATAGATAGATAGATAGATAGATAGATAGATAGATAGATAGATAGATAGATAGATAGATAGATAGATAGATAGATAGATAGATAGATAGATAGATAGATAGATAGATAGATAGATAGATAGATAGATAGATAGATAGATAGATAGATAGATAGATAGATAGATAGACAGACAGACAGACAGACAGACAGACAGACAGACAGACAGATAGACAGATAGACAGATAGATAGATAGATAGATAGATAGATAGATAGATAGATAGATAGATAGATAGATAGATAGATAGATAGATAGATAGATAGATAGATAGATAGATAGATAGATAGATAGATAGATAGATAGATAGATAGATAGATAGATAGATAGATAGATAGATAAAATACTAATGATTTTGCAGTTGATCAAATGTATAACATTTGGAGTATAAATATATTTTATGAAATACTGTAAACACTTTACAAGTCAGAATCTTGATGAATCCTTTATTAAAATAAATCTGTGAATCTGCCTACCTTTTTGTCTAACATAATAAATAGGCATTGATGTAACAAAAAAGATGGCTTATTTACAGGTCTATTTCAAAAAATGGTCCATTATGAATTTGGTTTGTAAAGTATTGCAGTAATGCATTTAAACATAACCATGCTATCTGTGAGATATTACCAACATTAGTCATAGAGACTCTCCAGTTAACTCCAAAATATTACTACTAGCTCTTAATCGAGCTACTTGAACAACTAAATCGCAAATTTCTATAATACCTGCGACTATATTAGTTCCTTCTCATCTCTTAATTAATATTTATCATTTAAATAATTTATTTAATAATTAATAAAATCAAAACATAAATTTAAAAAACAAGTAAATAAAGATTCAAATCAAATACTCATCTTATTTATTATTACATTAATTTAAAATACGACTAACTCACTTTAATAATAAAAATGGTTCGATAAAATACTAAAAAATTACGAGACTCAACCCCAAGCATTTAGCAAGGTACACAGGTAGTTTAACATTAAGAACATATCCTGAAAGGTACACTCTCAATGCCATATGAATATTACCCCTACCTACTTTCTAAAACTATCTGTAATATTCCCATGACTCACCTTTTAGACCAATTAAATTCTAATTAACAATTATAAAATTGCATCAAATCACTAAACTATTTAATACTCCTTTACAAAATGTAATAATAAATCACTAAATAAAATTCCTAACACATTATCATCTTAATCTAGCTCTTAAAATTATTATTATTATCTCAGGCTCATCTTATTCTAATAATTATGCATTAAATAATATAGCTAAATATACTGAAGGATTTTACATATACCTAACTATTACATAACAATAACACACAAAATAAAATATCTCAAGACTCTTATTATAAAGCACATCTATTTAATTTTCCCATCAATAAAACTCAATTAAAATTATAGTCTATTGCAAAAAATAATAATAGTATCCATTATCTTCAGTAAGTTCAAATATCTTGTTATATAATGCATTAAAATTCTTATTATTCTTTTATGTGTCATGTTAAGAAATATCAAACTTGATTGTAATAATCATATCAGATAATTAATAAAATTGGCGTTATCCACTTTTCATGTTTAGTAATAATATTATCTTCCACAATTATAATTATAATAATCATAATATATCTCTCGTCAATCATGTGCATCAACGTAAATATACAATTAATTCTTATAATGCATGTGCGTGGTTGAGAGGATCAATAATCACTTAGACATAACAAGTAAAAAAAACTCTCTAGACGTAATATAAATTTAAAACAACATTAACAAATTTATTTTAACAAACATTATTTAAAATGTACAAAATATAATATTACATAAATCTAGATATTCAAAAACTAAAAGACAAAATTATGTTCAAAGAAAAATATTTACACACTAAAAATATTAAATAGTTTTCACTTCAACTATTCTTCATAAAATAATATAAAACATAACACAGTTCAATGATTATACAGTTACCACCTTAAAAAAAAAATATAATAATAGTATTCACCATCATAATTGTTATTCCAAAACATATTAATAATTACTACCTTTCAATAAATAAAACTATTCTTAGATAATAGATATTTTATATATATTTCTATAAAAAAATTACCTTTATTATCCAGGTAACCATACTTTAATAATATATGTATTAGTTAATTATAGATTTTTCCACTCTATAATTAACATATTATAAATTTTATAAATAAATAATATAGAGAGTGTACCTATAGCTCAAACAAGCTCTTAATTTATAAATGTGGTAAGAGAAAATATTTAAAATCTCTATCCAAAATGTTCCTATCCCCAGACCAATTGTTTTTGAGCTTATGGCTCACCTCAAATTACAAGCTTATAAAAGCAAAGTCATTCTATATATGACTTGCTTTGTTGATTACTATAAATTTTATAATAATTCTATAACTTTACTATGTCTTAATTTAAATAAATATGCTGTACAGGCTTACATCTGCACATACAGAGATGTAATATATAAGGGATTTGAACTCAGACTTTTACACAACCCTCAAATATCCGAGCCATCTCATATTGCTGACCCACCTAATCACACACATGTTGAAAAGATAAATAATCACCAATACATGTATTTTATGCTGAACAAGCACTCATCAGTTGGTCCAGATTACCACCTCAACACATATATACAATCAGTGCTCAGATTTATATTAAGATAGCCAATACTCATACTTTAATGGACAGGCTTCAAACTACTCCAACTCACAACTTTTCAACCTTCCATTTCATTGAAAATCTGATGATGGAATGTTCAAAGCCCTCATTAGTGTCAAGGTTGTCATCCTACCCATATTGATGTTAGTCATTCTGACCCCTCATGTACAGGAGAATAATACTTTTTTTCCTTACAATAAACATTATTCTTAAATAATCTAAAATCAATTACATGTATAATATTTATCTATACTAGTTTGCTTATTATTAATATCAGTCAGATGTCACTCGCATTCATACTTTCATAATCAGAATACGCATTTAATACTCTCTTGATCTCTTTTATTATTATTAGGAATATTAAATCATTGCATTACCTTTACTTCATATTAAATAAACATCTTTTGTGGTAAATCTTTTTCTCTTCTTGCTTTCAACAAATTCTAACAACATTTTATAGTCTAGCCATTATTCTTCCAAACATTTTATAAACTATAACAATTACGATGCAAGATCCAGAGTTGATGAAAAGTGATTAAAGTGAGGGACACAAAAGCTACAATAACTTGAAAATGTAATATAAATCATAGGTGCAGTGCTTAAGGCCACATATTCTTGGGTCTGCCTTAAATTTCTGCCATGGCTTCTATCTGAGCACTTACTGACCTGTGGAAAGAAATGCTACTGACCATGAATTATCAATATACATACAGGATTCTGTCAATTGTATTTAATTTATTAACTCACAAAGCTATAGTCCATAGATAATATTTTATATTCAAACATTATTATCACTCAAGAGTTCATTTTCATTCCTACTACTATCCTGAACTACTATTCTTTATCATCTATACTCAGAATATTTCCTTCAGCATCACAAATAAGTTCTATCAACTTGACATAAAATAATTTCTAAATTTTGTTTCAAAAAACATTCATTATAATATCAAGAAGTTTCAAATATTATATCTACAAATAATTTTAAATAAATCACAATAGCAACACTCTCATTCAAAAATTTTCTTTATAAAATAATTTAGAGATCAAATGCATTAATTTGTATTTAAACAGATACTATCCAACATAAATTTATGATTAAACATGGTATTTCAAAAACAATATACAATATGCATATTCCTGAATTCACATATCTAAATAAATTTAGATATATCAAATAGTATACTTTCTATACCTTAGTATGATGTTTTGAAAATCAATTAATATATCATTGATACCAAAATAAGCATAGCATTTGGTTCTCTTAACTTAGCACTTACATAGATAAATAAACACACATATAAAATATCATTGTAGATAAATAATAATTTACCATAATCCCACACATTAGGATTAATGAGGCGAATTCATCCTCTTCAGGAGATGTCCATGCATTTAAAAAGTTATGCATATATTACCTCTGCAGAAAATATTTAAATTTTCTGTCATGCATTTAATTTTTTTTATTTTAAACTATTTAAATAAACCTTATGTAAATGTCAAATCATATATTATATCTAAATAAATATTAATGCTTATACTATTCCTTAATTAAGACAATTAATAACAAAATAATAAAAAATTAAACTATTGCAAAGTTCTTGATGTTTTTTGCCTGTTGTTAAGTTTGAGGAAGAAAGTGGTTGCTATAGCTACGTAAGTTCATTAGAGTTTTTTCTCTCCTCTCCTTCTGCTGCATGCCATTGTGTTTTTAAATACATTCAGCAACACAAAATATGACAGCTAACAAAATTCAATTGAAATTTTATCCATCTTTTCATGATAACAGTACTTTTAAAATAACATTTGCTCTGATTATCAAGATGACAAAAAATTTCATGAAGATTCAGAGTAAAAAATTAATCCTTTCGTAAAGTAATTCTCATATTTAAGTTTCTTCATTTATCTAGATTTTAATAAAATTATATCAGAAGAATACATTTTAAAATATTATAAAATATTTCTTTTTGAGACATATATCAAATTTTTATATAAAAATATTATATATCACTTTTAGCTTTTCAACAGATAATTATTTTACTTTAAAACTATTTCTCCATGTGTATAGCATCCAGTTGACAATAACTTTTAATTAAAACTTTTTCTTCCACATGCACATTTTTTCAATTATAAATCACTTGCAAGATTTTTTAAAACATTTAAACAATATTCTTCTGGGAATTAATAAGTATTTTAAATAATATTTATAGTCAACTTCTTATTTAGAACAATAAAAAAATCTTTTACTAGTTTATGAGCTTTTTATCTTCATTTGCACAGCACTTGTGAAATATTTCATATTCATTCAGTCTCTTTAAAAATTAGCAGATATAGTATAGTATGACACATTCGAAAATAATGGGTAGTAAATTCATAAATACATAGTTCATTCTCATGCACTGGTTAGCGTGCCCACATGTTTCTTTTTTTTTAATGGGAGATAAATTTTAAAATACTTTTTAATGATTCTCCTTAAGTAAAAATAGGTATTAAAATCTCATAACAGTCTATACTTTTGAGAACTAATCATTGGTTTTTGTGACTTATGGCCCAATGTCGCCACTTGATGGTGTTGCTGCTTGCAAAAATAATGAAGTGTAATATTACTGGGCTGATAATTTTAGGCTTTTTCTGTTCTCTGACAATTTCTAAAAGTCTTTTTAAAAAATTTATGAACCAGCATTATTTTCTAAAATACATTTTTTATTACATTGTACATTTCAGCACCTAGCATGAACTAAGCTTTCAGTGCATAGCACTGGAATGTGCAAAGGAGTGTCTGATGGTTTTGCTGGTCTGAAGGATTGGCCAATATGTGCACTACTCTGAGCAAACCAAGCTTTCAGGGCATAGCACTGGAATGTGTGGGTGGTGTTCAATGGTTTTACCAAACCTAAGGATCAGCCAATACATGTAAAATCTGAACAAAACAAGCTTTCAGTGCTTAGCACTGGAACATGGGTTTTGATCATCTGAAGGATCAGCCTAGTCTGAGAAAACAAAGATTATGATTTCCAAAACAACATACAATGACAGCCATTTCATTACTCTCATGGCTGTTCTCCTGCAAACATGCATTTTCATGTGACTTATGTTAAATGGTTCTGGGACATACCCTTTTGCAATTGTTTTTACTTTCAAAGATGTGTGGGGAAATGTGTGATGGGATTACAATTATTAGTATATAATAGTACATCAGGTAAAGTGTAAGATTATTACTTTCAATGCACATAAAATACTTATGGCCAGTTGAATTCCAAACACCCTCACATTCTACAGTAGTGATCTGTGAAATGGGTGCTATTTCCATAGTGACATGAAGCACATTGTGCAATGCCATCTAGGTCTGCTAATGGCTAGTATGAACAGAACTGTTCTATAGACTTACATTGGGCTGTGAAAATGGCATATTTCTGTGCTTTTGCAGAGAAACAACACCATCAAGTGGCCATATTAGGTGTAATTCACCACTACCTAATAATTAACATAGAAGAAAATTGTCCTTTCATCACAACCATACAAATATAATTAACAATAAATTTTTTATGACTCCTAAATGTGATATTCTTACCAGTATGGCACCATGATTGGCATCCTCTCCTGGTTATTGGTACACATGTTGAATAATTCAATTTTGTCTCTATTAATTAACAAGGTTTCAGTAAGCTTCATACAAATTACTAATAGGAAATACTAGGGGTTTTTTACATCTTTAAAATGAATTAAATTAACTTCTTAAATATTATAACTCAATTTTAAAATATAATTCTAACACTTTTAGCAAGAAAAAAAGAAAAATAATTATTAATGACTAATAATTGATTTATGAATTATAACTAAGAAAGAACTGCAACAATTATAAATATAACTAACCACCTTTATTTATAGCTTTTCTCAATCACTTTTTAATCGGTTACTTAGATTTTTTTAGATAAGATAATTTACATACAAATTAATTTCTGCCTGGGATTTTTTTTCTTTCTCAAAATAATTTATTATATTAAACAAATTATCTAACTCTTTCTTTAAATATACTATTAAAATACATTTTTTACTTAATAAAACTATTTTTAACATGAGTTTTTAAAATACTATAGAAACAAGTTTAACACTAGGTTTGCTACATTTTCAGCTAAATATAAGATAATTTGCAACATTTTTTAAATATAATTAATAAATTATTTGTAGCAACCAGGAACTAAAAATGACTTCATTTATCTAAAACATGTGTACGCAAAGATGAACACACACATTACAGACTTTATGACATCATTCTTAATATTTTATAATAATTAAATAAGAATTGTTTAAAATAATTAACTTAGAATAAAAAATTACTTAAATACATTATAATATTTAAACAGCATTACTCTGTTGCACATGCGCTTTGAATATTACAGTTTATAAACATCGCGCTATGCAAAAAATGATTTATTTACATACATTTAAATACATTATAAAAACTTACTAAATATTGCTTCTTAACATAATATTCTTAACTTGCATATTTACTAACTAATATTAAACTATAATTATAATATTATATTAATTTTATTACTAGGTTTAAATACTATAACTTTAAAATAGTTTAAATAAGCTTTTTAGTCAATTACATGTAATATCTTAACTTAATTTATGCACAAAATTAATATAGAACAATACTGATAGATAAGAATTTAACATTATTTATAAAACTGCTTATATTAAAAATTTTTAATGGACTGTGGAAAATAGCATGGTCACAATATACACATACATATATGACTTTCACTGCATCAAAAAATTTTGGAAAGCATAAATAATCCTCAACATGCATTTCATGCTGAATAAAGTTTTTTTACTTGACCCAAGTCATTATTTCTTATGCATGCATACATCATATATTCAATAATTGTCAATAACTATTTATTATAAATTTCATTTACAAGCGCACTTTTTGCACTCACAATTTTGACACTACTTATTTTAAATATATATAAATAATAGTATTTATCATAATATATATAATGACATCATAATATATATAATGATAAATAATATTATTTATCATTATATATATATTAGGATAGTATTTCTACATCATGCTATTTAAAATAACATGAAGTTATTAAGAATCTGGTTATAGAATCTGAACTCAATTACTTTTTTAAAAGAGTAAACAAATGCTTTGTCTAAATGACATTTGATTGTTATTAATATTTGTAATAATAAGGTGTCAAGCTAATAAAAATTATAGATTTGGTAACTATTAACAAAGATCAGTTATTTTAAAAAAATATGGTCAACACCCACAAAAAAATACATGATTCACTATGTCTTGGTGTTTTTTTTAATTTATGAAAGGTATTTATTGAATTTATTGTATTAAATTAAACCAAAAAAAATGTCTCATAATCTTTACTGTAAATTAACTTCACTGTTATTGTTTTAAAAAATTGGTCAGTGCTGCATTTCCAAGCTAAAACAATAGGTTTACATTTCACATGCAGTCTGAGAAACTGTTATTGATGGAAACAGTTGATTTTTTTTACTCTTATAGCAACTAGGCAAGAAGGCAATCATTTATTTGTCTCTTCATTGGAAAGAACAAAAATTTATTTAAGTTACTGCTAAACAAAGAAATGAGATGCTAAAGAGAAAGACAATTTGGATCCTGAGTTGATCCAACTTGGCTGTCAGTTGCTATTCCATCAAGGTACTTCAAAAGAAAGGTTAACAAAATCTCAAAACATAGTCTGATGTCAATAAGTTAAATTGCCATTTTCCTACTCATTAAAGATCATATCATCTCAAATCTTATTGCATCACCTGGAAATTCATCATTCTTCTGAACCCTTGGTCATTGAGGGAAAACCCAAAGAAAAAGAAAGAACAGAGAAGAATCTACTAAAGACTTTATATTTTTTTTTGCTTAAAAAATACAAATAATTATATATATATATATATATGCATTCAAAAACAATATATAATTCGATTGTAAGTTAATATATAACTTTCTTTTTTGCAAGAATGCTAAAAGAAATCAATCCTCATGAGATAATTGAAATTTTATTCATTATTATTAGAATTAACATTTTTTAATTAGATTTAGGTAAAGGACCTGAGAAAATTAATTGATTTAACCTTATTTTTAATTTGGGATTGAGAGAGTTAACTGCTAGCCATCTGAACAAACACACTCCTTTATCTTAGAGTAAATCATTATACATTATACAATGCAATACAATTTGTACACATGAGAACATATTAAGATTATTTTGGTAAATCCATAAAAATACTCTAAAGTATTTAATTATTATAGTAATTATTTATTATTGTTATTATAGGGATAAAACAAATGTAGGTTTATTTAGTTTACTTTCCATAAAGTTACATCCCTTCTGAAACACATTCCACACAAATGCACTTGTCTCAACCCATTATCTCAACCCATTGTCTTTTTCTCCTGCCCAATTGTGATGTGAGCTATATATATATATATATATTGTAAATTAGTTGAAAATAATATTTTAGTTATTTCCATGGGGACTTACACACATATATGTGTGTCCTATTGATAGTCTGTAGAATTTATGATATTGCATAATTAAATAAAGGTTTCAACTTATGCATTATATTAAACTTTAATTGAGGTTTAAAGTTTATATTGGGATAGAGATAACCTGCAGTTTAATAAATGATTAGTGATAATAATTAATGTATTTATCTAAAGTGGCAAGTGTCAAAGTTTGGGGTGGAGTAAACTTGACATTTGTAAATCAAAATGTGACAATTTACTATTGATAAATACTGGTACATATGATTAAAAAATGTTTAAGAGAAATGATAACCTGTACCAACTCATGAATGCTGATTTAGCATGAAATGCATCTTGGTGGTTATTTGTCTTTTTTGTATCTATTTATATGATTTTAAAGGAATGTGTGTTGCTATGGAGATTATTTATTAACGTTTACACAAAAATGTTTTTTTTTTACTTCGGTATTTTAGTTGCTGTAGGCTTATAAATAACAAAGTGTTTTACATAGCTTTAAAAATGTATTTATGAGAAGAAAAATTTTTAAAACGTAATGAAATTAACGAAATCTAACAATCTCAAATTTTAATACATTGTACAGGCTTAACACCTGCATCTATATATGTAATATACGCGGGATTCGACTCAGACTTTCACACGACACACAACTCTCAGTGTCATCTTATATTGCTGATCCACCCGATCACAGACATGATGGAATTCGAACTCAGACTTTCACACAACCTACAACTCTCAGTGCCATATTATATTGCTGACCCACCTGGTTAGCAATATAAGATGGCACTGAGAGTTGTGGGTCGTGTGAAAGTCTGAGTTCGAATCCATATATATTAATATCAAATTTTGATATACAAAAAATGTTTATAAATAACATTCGCAAAACTTACTAAACGTCCTCCCCTATGTGTTCTTGGCCACTAAGGTTCTTGTTTAATATTTTTAACTGTAGGTTTTTTTTAACTCGTATTTTAAGAATTTAATATTTATGAGAAAAAAATAAATTAATAACTTGTATTATTTACTTAATAAAAGCATTTTCGTGTACTTAAAATGGCACTGATGTGGAATCCATTAATAAACTAAATAAAATTACTATCTATTTCTAATATGACAAGTATTCCAGTTTTTTTAATTAATTAAATAAAGTTTTGAATTAACGTGGCATAATATAAAATGTTTTTTTTTTCTTTCAAATTATCTTCTAGGTCTATATCTTGCAAATAAAATAAAATTATCGAATGGCTTTACTGGTTCTAAGTTCGTTAGAAGTTTGAGTTCCAGAAATCATGAAACATAACAGCTCATAAAAGTCAAAATGAACTACTGTTTAAATTTTTCGATTTTAAATATCTTTATATTTATTTCAGAACACGTATAGCTAATGATGATATTTCAGTGTACGCGCCGGGAGGTTGAAATTGATAAATTATTAATGAAAATATAATATAAATGTATGTTAACTCTTTAATAGAGCGACATGTGGTAAACCATTATTTTGAGATTATCTTGTTTAAATTATTAATAAAGTAATCAAACAATTTCAAAATAAGATCAAAAATAATAATAACTGTTGAGAGGTATAAAAGAATTCGTGATAGTAATAAAAACAAATCATTGAACTTCTATCTTAATCGATATGTGAAATATGATTTTTTTCTACAGTACAGGCTTTTTTCATACCTGCACTTCCATATGTAATATATAGGGGGTTTGAACTCAGACTTTCACATGACCCTCAACTATCCATGCTATCTCATACTGCTGAAACACTTGATCACACACATGTCGAAAAGATAAACAATCACCAACATTCGTATTTCGTGCTAAACCAGCACTTGTCAGTTGGTCCAGATTATCATCTCCACACATATATACAACCAAAGCTCAGCTTATATTAAGATAGCTAATGTTCATATTTTAATAGACAGGCTTCAATTTTAATAGACAGGCTTCAAACCACTTCACCCCACAACTCTTCAGCCGTCCATTTCATTGAAAATCTGATGATGGAAACGCTCAAAGTACACCTTAGTGCCAACCTTCTCATCATACCCATGATGACCACAAGTCACTCTGATCCCTCATATACAGGACATAATCCATTTAAATACATATATGAGGGATGGGCAGATCTTAAAGCACTATATTAGAAATAGATTCAATGGAATAGACAACTGAAAAGTTGTGGGGAGGAGTGGTTTGTAGCCTGCCTATTAAATTATGAAGATTGACTATCTTAATATAAGATGAGATTTGGTTATATATGTGTGTGTGTGGAGGTGATAATCTGGACCAACTGATGAGTGCTGGTTTAGCACAAAATACCTATATTAGTGATTATTTGTCTTTTCAACATGTGTGTGATCAAGTGTTTCAACACTATAAGATAGCATGAATGGCTGAGGGTTGGTGAAAGTCTGAGTTCAAACTCCCTTAATTGATATGATAAAACAAATGCAATTCTTCTTTAGTTGCTATCTAGTATAAACTTGAGTAATCACTGACTACCATAAATACATATAAAATCTCTATTCTCAGACTTGTTTGATAGGTAAAATGGGGGAAAGGTGATTGTTGAATGCTTGCATGCACTTCTTTAAACTTTAAATTTTTGGTCTTATTGTAAAAGCAAAAGCAGAAAACAAATTATAAACTAAGAATAGCGATTTTATATACATTTAATATTCACCAGGAAGGAGAGATGCTCTGTGAAATTAATTCATTTGATTTTTGAGAAGAGTTCATTTTAAAATTCATTGCCATGTCATACTTAGATGTAATCAGAATTGGACTTGCACTGATTAAAAGTAATTACAATTGGACTTATATTGGTTTGATAGTCAAAATTTAAAAGCTTATATATTATTCCAAATTCATCCCATAACTGCATCACAGTATGTTCATTGGAATATGTCAATAACTTCTTTGATTTTCATTGACTAAACCAATTACCAGACACTAATGTGAGATGAATATAGGGCTGTCACCTAGTGGCCATTGATTAATTAATCTCACAAAAGGCAGTTCTTTTTAATAGATTTTATATATAAAAATGGCGTAACTGTTATCATAAAGTTATCCAAACCATTGCACAATTTGCATTAATTCAACTTTTTATCCAACTATTTTCTGTACTTATAAAACAAAAATACACATATATTTTAATTTTTTAATTTAATAAAATATTAATTTTTCAGATACTTTTATTAATTATTAAATATATAGATGAAATTCATTAAGATTAACATTGATTTCTGTTTACATTTTAATAATAATTGATTCTTCGGGATTTAAAGTATTGAAACCAGTTAGTTTTTAAGTTTAAAAAGTTAAAAGAACGTATATATTATTTTCATCTGTGTGTAAAAGATATTAATATTTTTATAAGAACATATTTATCCACTCAAATATATCGAGTTTTTCTGTCATATTAGACTAAGCACATACATTGTACAATATGGATATTCTGTATATATCATTTTCCTTTTGTTTTTTTAATAATATAACAGCAGTAATGTAAATTCGCATTTTCTATGTATATATGATAGTTATCATTATCGGTAAAAGGATGAAGGCTATCTGAGTTGAATTCAGTGTCTCTCATTCACAGCATCTATTTTCCATATCACATTACCAAACTTCCTTTTCATTCATTCACTTCAAATGTGATCGCTTTCTAGATCTTTTACACTCTATTCGAGTCACTATCATATATATAGAAAAACCAATTTTTGAATTTATGGAAACTATCTGGCTCATGATCCAATGACTGATAATTAACAATCTGCAAAATATTATCTTCTAAGATTTTTGATTTAAAGTGTCAGCTTTTCATGAAGTACTTATCTCATTAGAAGATTTTTTATTCTTATAAAGAATTCTGAGTTAATAATGCAATTTGAATATATCCTTTTAGAAGTATTTTAAATATTCTAATATATATTTTTAATGTTTTTAAGTCTATTTTTTCTTTTCAAATAATTCCCATCTTATACTTTTCAACTACATTACTTGATATTAGCTTACATTTTATTAGTCATTATCCTTAGTTATCTATTTGTTACTAAAACTTTCACTAGATGGCATAAGTGTAGCAAGAATAAGAAGAAAGTAGATTATTGGTTTTTATGTTCCGTTTGGGAAAAGATAATGGGGATTTAGATATAAAGGCCATAGAGTTGACAAAGATTATGTTATGGAAATAAGATGGAGCAGAATATGGGAAAACCTAGACTGGGGAATGTAAAATGAAGTAGCTAACAGGTTTCTCTGGGCATAATTGTTGAGAGATTCTTGACTTCGTTTAAGGAGAAGCTACAGTATATCACATCACATCAGAATATGTCAAAAATAAATTTATGACTCTTCTTTTGTTATAATTTCTAACATTAGGCTTGATAGCATTACAAGAAAAACTAATTAGCTAAATCTTTTAAATAATGTGTAACATTTTGCTTTAAAAATTTTTTCTATTTTTTCATGTGATAAATGGGCAAGTAGTTGATTATTAATAGTTTAGCTTTATAACTTATCTCCATGATTTATTTAGGTTCACTGTAATTTTAACATTAATATTTTTTTAAAAAAATTGAGTTCCTATTTATTCTAATATTCTTCCAATTTTTTTTTTTAATAAAATACAATGTCCAAATTGTTGATTGAGTAAATTTTCCAATAAAAAGAAATCAAGTGAAAGGTAACAAAAACTAACTATTTTTTTACCTTAAAGAAATTGACCTATCACATCAACTGCAATTTACTAAAATGAAATGGTTGTTTTAAAGATTTCAATCTTGATCCTAAATTACAAAATCATAAATAAAGGTGGATTTCCACCTTTATTGTTAAAATGAAGTTGCCTTGACAACAGATTGAGATTGCTGATTGTTGTTGATATTGTATCACATGATCACCATTTTTTATGCTTACACTACTGCCTCCATTGATTACTCTGGTTGCATTGAATGGCACTACTGTATGAAGAGTTTTGCCTCTTCATTGATATTATCTAAGTGTTGACTGCTTTCAATGAATTTAGTTGAACATTATTAGCTTTATTATTTAAGTAATGCATTGTTGGAGTGCAGTTTGAAATTGTAATTGTATTTTGAATGCTATAATAAAGTATTTGCTAGCCTGTATTTGGAACAGTTACACTTACCTGTGTAATAATTTATGTGGTCAAGTTGCAATCTTTAGTGTCTATATAAACATATTAGATCACAAATAAAGTTGTATTTCCACCTTTATTGTTAAAAATGAGATTATCTTGACAATAGAGTGATATTGTTGATTGTCATTGGTATTGGTATTCTCTAAGTATTGACTGCTTTCAATGAATTTAATTCTGCTTTATCTAACTTGGCTTTTGAAATATTTTTTTTCTTTTTATTCACCTCAACCAGTTTCTATGCAGATTCCATTTTTGGATTTAGATTAATATGTATTTCTTTTATTATAAAGCTTTTACTGTTCCATTAAATTATCCAGAATGACGAGAACACATAAAATGCTTTAATACTGAAAGAAATGTGTTAACACCATTTTACATCTTCTTTGAATATAGATTGTATTAAGATATGGTTTTTACCATATCTTTGTAACTGAATGTAATGTCAATGTATGGTATAATATAGTTATATTAATTTATTGTCAGAAACACTAATTATTTTATTTTATGGCTTATGAAATATGTAACACTAACAGAATAAACCTATTTCATGGAACAAACAAGCTGAATATGGTACTAGACAATTTACAAGCAAGATATCCAAAGAACCATTTAACCTAAACTTTCATGTAAATAATCTACATTTTTTTTTACTAATGCAGTATTAAACTGTAATTCTGATATGAAAGCAATCATCGTTCACACAAGTGTGTTAGTGGTGTTAAAAACTAATAAGCTCTTGATAAAAGCCAAAAGATAAAGATTTTTGAAAACTGTGACCATCTTATATTTTATACCTACATGCAATTACGTAGGCCAATCTTAAGTATCTTGGACTGAGAATGTGAACATAAATATATTAAATTGTATTATGTAAACATAAATATATTAAATTGTATTCACTTTATTCACATTTCTATTTTATTACATGTTAACACTTACAAAATCTTGAAATTTACTACTTGTTAATATTAGAAAATGTTATATTTTAATGTAAATAATCTAGAAATTTTTTACTAATGCAGTATCAAACTGTAATTCTGATGTAATCATCCTTCACACAAGGGTCATTCTTTTAATAATCAATTAGTGATGTTGAATACTATTACACTCTTGATCCAAGTCACAGAATAAAGTTTTTTGTGGAGGATGATTACCTTCATATCAGAATTAGCCTAAACTTGTAAATAATGTCCACCTTTGATTATATCAATACCAATCTATTTGTGGCATAAGGTAATAAAAGATGGACATTATTTTCAGATTTATTTAAATAATTTTTGGGGGTCTTTTTTGTAAATTGTTTTAGTAACTATTTAGATGTTTCTGTTATTATAGATAGATAGATAGATAGATAGATAGATAGATAGATAGATAGATAGATAGATAGATAGATAGATAGATAGATAGATAGATAGATAGATAGATAGATAGATAGATAGATAGATAGATAGATAGATAGATAGATAGATAGATAGATAGATAGATAGATAGATAGATAGATAGATAGATAGATAGATAGGTAGGTAGGTAGGTAGGTAGGTAGGTAGGTAGGTAGGTAGGTAGGTAGGTAGGTAGGTAGGTGGGTAGGTGGGTAGGTGGGTAGGTGGGTAGGTGGGTAGGTGGGTGGGTGGGTGGGTGGGCGGGTGGGTGGGCGGGTGGGTGGGCGGGTGGGCGGGCCCGGCCGGACAGACAGACAGACAGACAGACAGACAGACAGATAGATAGATAGATAGATAGATAGATAGATAGATAGATAGATAGATATTTTCTGCACTCTCCAACTCTTCAGCCATTCATTTCATTGAAAATCTAAAGATAAAATGCTCAAAACCATTGTTGATGCCAATATTCTTATCATACCAATGTTGACAAGTCAATCTGAGCCCTCACACATAGGAACTTAATATATACATTTTACAAGGGCTTTGAGCATTCCATCTTTATATATATATATAATTGTGAACTCTTCATTATATAACTTTTTTATAAATAATCTACTTACATCATGCACAAGTAAATGTTAATATATGGACTGAATAGTATAAGGAATGTCAATTTGACAGCTATTAGATATTTATTTTTGTCTTTATTACTTTAAGTAATAGTAATATGTAAATTTTTCTACAGTACAGGCTTTTTCACACCTGCACTCTAATATGTAATAGCATTCGATCATCAGATTTTCAATGAAATGAACGGCTGAAGGTTTGTGGGATTGAGTGGATTGAAGCCTATCCATTAAAGTATGAAGATTGGCTATCTTAATATAAGCTGAGCATTGATTGTATATATATATGTATGTGTGTGTGTGTGCGCGCGCGCGTGTGTGTGGAGATGATACTCTGGACCAACTGACGAGTGCTGGTTTAGCACGAATTACGGATATTGGTGATTATTTATCTTTTCGACATTTGTGTGTTCAAGTGTGTCAACAATATGAGATAGAGTAGATAGTTGATCGTTGTATAAAAGTCTGAGTTCAAACCCTTTGTAAGTACTAGTATGATTTAGTAATTATTAAAAACTGAAATTACATACAGACAAAAAATACTTAAAAACATATAGTTTGATTATATATCTGAAACCATGAACTAAAACCGTAATTAACAGAGATGTATACTAGTTACAATTTTGTATCTTATTTCATGATAACTAATCTTGGAACTGCTAATAGAAAGTTTAACAAATCTGTTTTCATGATGTAATATATAATGGCTGTATCTTTTAGATTTACAGTAGAGTGAATATTATATTCCTCTTAGCAAATGAAATAAAAATGATAATTTACTAATCGCCAAAATATTGCTAGTCTTTAGAGAACAGTATGCAGGGACATTGATTTAGGAATTAATATTAGAATACCTTAAATTTTATAAAAAGACAAATTTTCAAAATCTTATAATTTGGTTGGTTATCAGAATGAAATATACTTTTTTAAAATTCGGTAACTTTTTAAGATGTTCAAGTGTAGAATAAACAATAATATGTTTTGCATTTAATAAATTAAAGGAAAAAGTATTTCACCATAGTGTTATAAACATTTCAACTCGGTTCGTGGTATATAAGACTATTGTTATTTATCAAATTTATTATCTAAAATGAGTTATCAATCTTTAGCAAAATAACTTATAAGCATTAGAGAAAAATTATTTAAAGGTTATCTAAATATTCTGAGAATAAAATGATTATTTTTTTATCTCAATGAATCTGATGATTTGGAGTCTATAATGGTAAGGCATATCTTTATTTTATGAAAATCTAAAGTTAATGAAAAGAACTTTCTAAAATGTATTTTATGAAAAACTCCAGCGTGATTTTCACTATAGATGAAATTCGATTTACATTATAAAGATTTCTACAAACTCATTCTAAAGAAGTGAAAATTTATCAAAATATTGGATTCTATCAAAAATAAAAAATTGCGTCAATAAAATGTTAAAATCTGGCAAATAGGATTTCCCATCAATTAAAGATTAAACTGCCAACATGGAATGTAACAAAATAAACTGCCATCATATGATATGTATGAGGTTTTTATTGTTCAGAAATCGATTTTCAAAGCTTTTGCAAAACCCACCTTTGATATTTTGCTCTTCATCTTCATCTTTTTTCCTCAGTACACTAAATTGCTATATTCATTTATCAGTGGCTGGTTATATAATGATACAACTTTTTCATGAAATTTTGACTTTAAACACAGACAAAGTTATAATAGAATGAAAGATCAAAAAGTAGTCTTACTTTTTACAGCTGATATAAGAACCCGGGTTGCAGGTTCGCGTCCCGGCCGATGCTATGACACTTAAAAAAAAAAAAAATTAATTTTTATCGTAAAAAAAAAAAAATTTGTGATTTTTTTAAAACCAAAATATATTTTAAAAATTATTCATTACATCCAGTGATATTTATTTTAATATATAATTAAATAAATAAAAATATATTCTTACATAACATGATTTTTTTTGTTCGCTTTTACAACAGAAACCATTTTATTACATTTAGCGCTCGAATAATTTCAAAACATTCGAAAAAATATTTCTGTAGTGAAAATTACACTACAATATTATTCATTAAGTGGATAATCTCTAGTTTAATAACTGATTACTAAAAAATATTATTTGATGAGAAAAATATTATATTGTAAGAAGAAATATTTTTAATGTTTTTTTTTTAATATTATTAATTTTTGTCCATATCTTCTATAGAGGAGGAAATAAATTTACAATTATTTTTTAACGGTTATGTAAACATTAAACTTGGTGAGAATAACTAAATATTAAAAGTTAAATATGCCTATATGTTTGAAAAATAATATTTTTAATAAATGTGCCTTAACAGTTCTTATTTATAGATCTAAGTTTTGGATACTTAATAAAAGAGCATTACTGATGCTTTAGACCAGGGGTGTCCAACAAGTCGATCGTGATCCACCGGTCGATCGCAAAGCCAATTTTGGTCGATCGCCAGGCCAATCTGGCAAGAGCTGTCGGATAACGAGTGAAACAAATTAAGTCAAGATTCAGTTTTTTTTTGTTACTTTAGTTTTTGTTCTAAATTTTGTTTCAATTCTAGATAGATGAAGTCCATTAAGGCGTATCATTACTGAAAATAATATTTTTAATATTGATTTAATATAGCTAATTTGAATTAATAAATATTGTTAATAATTAATTATTCATGTTATTTTAATTCTGCTGGACATAACTTTTTTGGCCCGTTAAATAATTGTTATTTTTTTGCTAGGTAGATATATAAAAATAGTATGTATTTCACACCTCCTTTGACTTAGACTACGCCTATGACAACAAGTTGATCGCGATACATTTTAAAAATAAAAAGTAGATCTTGCCACCTTTGCTTTAGACCATCAACAAATTGTGGGAGCGGTATCTTGAAAATAATAAAAGCAAAACACTTGCATGTGAGATTAAGCAGGTTTCACTGATATCACTGAAAGGATTAAAGGATTGAAATGAAGTTGGAGTTGATGTTTTCCAAAAAAGATGATAATAGATGAACAATTGAAATCTTAAACTGGATCCCAAGAGATTGTCAAAGATTTAGGAAGAGACTATATGTAATATGGATGAAAGAAATAGGGAATTTTATTGGTGTTATGTACAGAAAATGTTACGGATAAGAGAAGCTGGACTAAAGGTGGAAAGACTTTCATCCTGAAATGGGTGATACAAGTTTTAAAATGATAAAGATGTTGATCTAAAATTAAGAATTCCAAATGTAAAACTTCACTAATATTAAAGAACTGTGACAGCATTTAATTGACTTCTTTTACTGTTCAAGAATAGTTGATTTATTATAACATTAATAGAATTTTTTTCATTTACTCTTGCTGACTCTCTGAATCGATACTTGAAAGTTAATTTTTCTTCTAAAATATTTTTCCTTCTATCACTAACTATTTAGAATACTAATTAATTTTGTTAGATGTGTTTAGTTTCAAAACTGTCCATGTGCTTTGTTTTTTAACTATTAATAATTAAAAAACTGTCATTTACTATGATGAGATGAGCTATATGTCTTATTCTTTTTTTTTCTTTTAATGAACTGTATTTTTATAAAATTGTATTTATAAAACTATTTTATTATCAAAATTAATGTGAAATAATTTTTAATGCGTTTTAATTTTTTTATTTATTTATAGTAGTCAATTATAATATATAGAGTATATGAGCACAGACTTTCACATGACCCACCACTCTCCACACTATCTCATAACACTGATACACTTGAACACATATATGTTGAAAAGATAAATAATCACCAATATATGTATTTCATGCTAAACCAGCAATCATCAGTTGGTCCAGATTACCATCTCTACACATATATGCTATAAGTGCTCAGATATATATTAAGATAGCCAATCCTCATACTTTAATGGACAGGCTTCAATCTACTCCACACTCCAACTCTTCAACCATCCAGCCAATTGAAAATTTGATGATGGAATGCTGAAAGGCCACCCTGAAGCTGAGATTCTTGTCACACCCATGTTGACCTAAGGTCAATCTGACCCCTTATGTACAGGACATAATCCATTAAATATATATACAAGGGATGGGCAGACATCTCTACAATGTAATAACTGAAACACACAGGCTTATTATATACCTGTGTCTATATATGTAATATATAGGGTATATGAGCACAGACTTTCACATGACCCACCACTCTCCACACTATCTCATAACACCGATACACTTGAACACATATATGTTGAAAAGATAAATAATCACCAATATTTGTATTTCATGCTAAACCAGCAATCATCAGTTGGTTCAGATTACCATCTCTACACATTGTTCTTGTTATTATAATTTTTCCAAGAACAAGTTTATTGAGCCCAATTTTTTTTTTTTAAAAAAAAAAGAAATATAAAATAAGTATTAGTAATATTTAATTAAATAAATTTAGAAGACAGAGGGATTAATGTTAGATGTGGGAATTTGAAGTTGCTAATTTTTAAAATTAAATGTGATTAAAGTTGAGTTTCAGTTGTAAATACTTTAGTATAAATATCTGATTGAATTCAACTACTTGAATTAAATTTTTATAAATTTTATTATTGTGGTGGTGACTGATGGTAATCAAACTTCCATTATAAGTTTTAGTCAGCAAGCACTTTATTTAAGTGTTAGTTGACTTGTAAAATTTAAAAGTATAAATATAATTTAAAAACCAAAAGGATATAACCTTAAGACTATGTGCCTAGATGCGACAGTAGGGACCTCTACAAATATTAACACAAGATTAACGACTTTAAAAGACAAGAGCAGCCACTCTTATCTTCGGCCTACTTTCTAAAATCTAAAGAATTTTGATTTGAGAATGTGAAGCTATTAACTACTTTACTGATTAAGTCCACAACTTAAGGTTATAGCCTTAATATATATTACTTAAGTAATGAGTATGCGCTTAATAAATTATTAATTACAACTTTAAATTGTTTTAACAGATTTCTAATTATAAGAGTTTCACACTGACTGACTATAAATCGAAAGAATTCACATATGTTAGTTTGTATAGAATTTGTGGACTTATTCAAATCGAAAGAATTCACATATGTTAGTTTGTATAGAATTTGTGGACTTATTCAGTGAAGTAGTTAATAGTTTCACACTCTCAAATCAAAATGCTTTAGCTTTACCTATATAATTAGAAAGTATGTTGAAGATATGAGTGGCTACTCATGTTTTAAAGTTGTTAATCTTGTGTTAAGATTTGTAGAGGTTCCTACTATTGCACCTAGGTGCACAGCCTTAAGGTTATAGCCTTAATATATATTACTTACGTAATGAGTATATGCTTAACAAATTAATTATAATTTAAACCAAAAGGATATTTGTGGGCACTATATATATACTCACATATTTATATTGTAGACAGATAGATAGTACACAACTTTTTTGCATGTGATATTAATTTTTGTTAATAAATTTTCTTTAATATACTTTAAATTTTTTTATCTAAGATAAAAGAAGAAAAACTAATTAAAATGTTTTTAGTTTGTTTTAATGACATTTATACATAAAAAAATTCCTAAGAAGAATTCATTCATTATCTTTGTTACAAATATTTTATAGAAAAAAAATTAATGGTACTTAATAATTAGATACACTGTTATAAAAATTTTTGGTAAAGATTTATCACTTTGATATAATTTTTTTTTATTATTTTTTTATAAATGTATCCAAGAGATTGTATCAAAATTTAGTTTGTAAAGTATTGCATAAAATTCTTAAAAATCCTTTTTTGTAAAAATTACAAGTTTCATCTATGAGCTAAGAGAAAAATAAATTAAATAAAATCAAAGATGAAATATTACATTTTGTTCTTTTATGCTATAAAAAGAGAGGTCAGCGCGACTGCCTTGCACTAGCAGGCAGTTGCCCGGGTTGCGGGTTCGCGTCCCGGCCGATGCTATGACACTTAAAAAAAGAGAAAAAATTGTTTTATGAGAAATCAGAGTCAGTGGGCAGGTAGCCATCACCAGGCCAAAATCAGAAACAAGTCAGAATGAAAAGAAAGTGAACCATCAGGGATAGTGAAAGGTTGGTGATTATTAATTGGGACAACTATAATGCAGAAACAAAATTATTGAAGAACTATTGGAATCTGTTTTTGAAATTCTGAGAAAAAATCATTTATGCAACCAGAAAAGTTAAGTAAAGTAAACAAAATGGAATAAAAGTTCACCAAGTGCACCAGATCTAATCCTCAAATAATCACCATGTAATCTTTATCATTATGCTAAACCCTGCCTAGCAAAAAAGTAACAGAATCAAAATTTGTCTCTTTCTCCTGTTTGTTACCTCACATTTGAACAAAGGTTTGTAAGTTGGAGCATGCCAGGGAACTTTTGTTTTAGCTAAGAACAGAGGAAAATAATCATCATAGAAGCCAGGATTATGTACCGTCTCATATGAATAATTATTGCACCTGAGTCTTTTAAATATTCGAAAAGAGCAGAAATGAAATGTATACAACCCCCTCCTCCCCCATTTTAATACAAGTAAGAAAAAGAACATTTAAATTTATTGATTTTTTATTTTATGTTTTCTTTCTTGTTATTTTTAGAAATATATCAATTTGAAGAAAAAAATCTTATCTTAATTAAGCTATAGATATTGGAATGTATGTATGCATATAGAGTTAGATCAAGATGTATATTTTTTTTATTTATTTGTTTATCTGTAGAAAATCATGAGTTAAAATGTATTTTCTCTTGCTGATTTTTTTGAGTAATATCATTGATCAGTGTAATATAATTTTAGTATATACTGTGTGTGTGTGTGTGTGTAAATATGCTCACAATCTGCTACATTAGTTGTACAGTAAAAAGCAAATAGAAAAGAGGAGTGAGTGCTCTCTTATTACAGAGTAATGTAATAGAGATTAGATTGTTTTCTTTTTTGTGTTATCATTATTACAATTATTTCTTGTTTGTTTGTGTTTATATTTCTAATTAAAATTAAATAAAATATTTTTGTTATATTTAGTCAAGAACTGGTGTGTGTTCAATGTTTCACTCATATCATTCTATAGTTAATATGAATAATATGTGTATTTATTGTAAGATAGGCTATTTGCCTTGAGAATTAGAGTAATAGAGGTAGCATATGGGATAATCTGTAAGGGATTGTTGGGTTTATCTCTCAGCAAGGGTCTTGTAGAGCATCTTTCTATGAAAGCAGCACTTAGAGCACATGGGGTTTTATAAAATGCTTTACTTTGGCTAATCTTGTTTGACTCTGATGGAGATGATTTTCCCAAATGAGTGATTAGGAAATATAACTGGTGGTTGTCAGTTTAATCCCCTTATTAACAATATAATTAATGGAATTAGTTATTTTGCTCTGGCTTATCTTCTATTTGAGTTACAGGGTTTGAATTCAGTAGTGATGGGTAGGATAATTTCCATTAAAAGATAGAAATGTTCATGTTGCATGTGAGAATTTGAAGTTGCTAATTTTTAAAATTGAATATGATTGTTAGCCTTTTTTTATATAATAAAATTATTAAATATTTATATCAAATTATTTGCAACCAAAGTTAATAGAGTATTTACATATATTTATTGTGTGTATTATAACTCTGAAGAAGTCTGTTGGGTAATTGAAAGTGTCAGCTATTTTTGAAAGTGGTGTATAGTTAAATAGTTTTGTTTTGTTTTTTGTATGTGTGCAATAAAGAATATATAATTATTGTTTATATAAATTAGAATTGACAATTAATTATCTGATCATTTTAAGTTTTGAATAGCTTTTTGATTTAATGATTTGTGCATTTACCCCTCCCCCTCCATGTTCATGATGGAGTTATACCAGGAAAACCTTAAAATGATAAACAGACATATGATTTTTTTTCCATATAACCAACTTATTCTATCAGTTCATCTTCATCAGCAAATATATATCTAGATATTAATAACTAAAAAAGGTTTTCTGTATGATACAGGTCTGTGAGTTTAGTGTCAATATGTTGACAGTAGGAAAATATGTGTGTGCTTGCCCTACATTCAAGCTTGCTATTGGTATTAGGAATATTATATTCTTATGAATGGTGAGTCTACGGTTTATTGCTTTAGTTCTAATGATGATAAAATGAATTTAAAAAGTAAAAGTTTCTGATGTATTTACACTAATATATACAAAAATAATCAATTGTGATTAATCCAAATATTTTGGTGTTTGAACATCACATGACCTCTAGAATACTCGATGGAACAATTTATAATTTAGTGATGAATCACCATTATATTACCTAAAGCTTACATGTACAATGAGATAAACTAAACATTGTTGACACTATTTGAATTACTATTAACCTAAAACAATTCTGTTTCTATTGAATATTTTTTGGGTTGGTAACTATTTACTTTTGTCCAACAGTAATTTAAACAAAATATACTTTTTCTTTAAAACAGTGCCAAAGAATTATTTTCATTTGTGCATGCTTTATTTCTATTAACAATCCAATTTACTCATTGCACAAGATCAAATAAAAACTTCACTAAATTTTCAGTTGGACATTCAGCAGCTGGAGGGATTGGAGTATTAATTAACAAAAAATTTCCTCCAAACAAATTCTGTATACTCTATTTGGATAACAACTTAATCTTATTAGAAATAGACTACTGGGGCTACAGCATAAATCTAGCTTATATATACACTTCAAACAATCCTACTATCTATCACAAAATCATTCAGATCTTAAATGCTATCCTTAGCAACAAATCAGGCTCTTTACTTACATTGGGAGATTTTAACATCACATATGGTCTTAACTTAAAATTTCTTCCACTGATAAATAGAAACTTGATGTGTGGGAAAGGATTCCTTTCTCCCGGATCCTACTCCTTTTACACCAAATCCCACCAAACCCTAATAGACCTATTATATTATTCACCAGATTTACATTTTCATCTAAATGCAAAACTTTTACCGATTTCGTTTTCGGACCATATGGCCTTTGTAATTACTCTTGAAACCATGGCTGGCCTCCCAACCCCAGAGGCTCTTCACAAAACCATGCAGATGGTAACAAAATCAAATATGACAGAGGCCATAGTGTCCGAATCTTATATATATTTTCACAAAATCAACATCCTTTCAAGACCAGCTGAAGAAGCCTGGTTTTCATTTATAGCATCCTACAGACAATATTAAAACACCACACCATAAAAGTCAAAGGCCCTAATGGCCTCTTCAGAGATCTTCTACAAATAGAGAATCAGCTTCAGATGCTCCAAAGTCAACCTATCAAAACACAAGATATATATAGTCTTAAAAACCTATACCGATCAAGACAAAAATCCCTGGCGGAATAACTATCCATTAGGAGAGCCAGATGCTATTTATTACAACAACATCACTGGACAAAAGGGCTACCTGAGATGGGCACTTGGAGAAAAAAATAACAAAACCACTCCCACCTCCATCATTGCAGACAGGAAAACCTTACTGGGAACACCTATGATGAACACAATAAAAGAACACTTCTGGCAAAGAATGCAAACCACAATCTTCAATGGCACACAATCCTGGTCTGAAGTTGATCCACAAGCAACACATGGGATCACAGAAAACCTACTCCAACAAAAAATATCTTCCCTTCCAGATGGTGTACATCCTGGATTACATGGGATTCCCAGATTCCTAATCCTACACCTCTATCAATTTGCAATTCCCATAATGAAGAAGATGGTGGATTACCTAGCAACTGGTAATAGAATGATACCTAACCTTTACCCAGTGGCACTAGTTCCATTTATAAAAAAAAAATCATGTTATGGATTTCTCAAACATCAGACCTATTTCCATGACACCCCTGCTAATTAAAATTGTAGAGTCCGTGATCAAAGACCTCATCCAACCAAATGTCTTAAAGCACATATCTAACAACCAATATGCCAAGAAGGGATCCTCTACTGCACATGCAATGGGCAACATAACCTCCATCATTGATTATGTCAGAATCCACCAGAAATCAGGGCCAATAGCTATTCAACTGGACATTGCTACAGCCTTTGACTCGGTACATATAGACATACTCTTAAATATTTTGGCCGAGTATGATGTTCCTACAGCTGCTGTCCAGATCATAAGCTATTTACTATACAACAGGAAAATTTTTATCACTATGGATGGTAACATCACCTTTGGATTTAAACCGACACAAGCTCTCCCTCAGGGTTTCCCCCTCAGTGCCCTATGCTTCATCGCATATATAAATCCTCTCCTGATGGATTTGGAAAAAATCTACCAGGTCTTTTTATATTCAATTTAAGCAGAGAATTCAACACGTTTGCTTACATGGATGATGTAATGATCATCCTACCATCAAGAAAACATATTCCTTTGCTACAAACAATATTAAGCTGCTATACTAAAAATACAGGCTGCAATTCAACCCCAACAAGTCTGCCTCCTGGAAAATTGTTTCAGGAAGGAAAATTAACACCCTCTTCTCTGCCAAGCCACAGAGATATCTTGGGTTTTCCATATTCAAATCTACCACATCAATGACCGAAGAGATTCAGGATAACATCCTAGAAACAACAAACAAATTCATCACTTCCTTGTCACAAGTCTACCTTTCCCTCCCTGGCAAGGTAGCACTAATTAACATGAATGTGATGACAAAAATAGCATACTTTCTTCCATTTATCAAATGCAACAAAAGCTTCATAAACAAAATAAATGGCTTGTGCTCAAGGCTTTTCTGGAAAGGTAAAACAGTCGCAATCAGCCTCAAAGGCACTCAGCGACCAAGAAAGCTAAATGGTCTTGCTCTCCACTCCATTCAGGCATTGATTTACCAAAAAACCCACAATGTCATACACAACTTGGTAGCATCATATGGTTTTAACACAATTCTCCAAAAAACTTTCCTTCAAAAGGTAACACCCACTGACCAACCCCCACCAGACAGACAAACATGGATCACTAGAAACACAAGTTTTATCAAACAGCACTGCCCAATAAATGACTCCACATTCAATTCTAAAATATCATTATGGCAAGCATACACAATCCTCCATCCAATCTTATATCCTATAATCAACACATTTTATTACAATAATCAGAAACTGGTATCCAACTTTAAAAAATGGAGTCTAGAGGCCAAATACCTAGACTTCCTCATTAAATACAACATTAATGGACTACCTACTAATCACTTCCTCTTTTACAAATGTGGTCACAACATAGACCCTACTTGCAGCATTTGCATGAACGGCGATGAGACATTGGAACACATTTTCTCACAATGTATGGGATTCAGAGTGATCTGAGAAATCATACTCTCCAACACAAAGAAAGATTTCCAACTGAACTCATCTCTGAAAGACAGTATCAATACTAAAACCTATCCAATAATATGTCTCAATATTTTTGAACTATGCCATATGGGTTACACATTGTAAACTAATCATGGAACACTCGCAACCTACTATAAAACAGGTTTTTTCCAAAACAATGATTAAAATCCAGAAGAGAGACCAACTCCTGGCATCGTCAAAAACATTTGAAGACACTTGGACATTATACAATATGCCAACCTAACAACAAGGCAAAAAGGGGGGAGGGATAACAATCAGATAACAAATATGTGAAAGATCTAATGTTCACACCATATTGGACAACATAGACTCATCAGGACCCAAATGGAAATAACAAGATAGTTAGAACAACAATGTAAACCGCAATTGTATGATTACACATCACTGTATACATTAGAAATAATAAATAATTATTGAAACTAAAGGCTTTTTATTTACCTCGATCTCATTTAGTGAATTTTTAGTCGCTCTAATTCGTTATTAGGAAGAGAGTGAAAGCTTTTGAGATGTGCTCATGGAAAAATATAATGACAAATTAAAAACTTTTGAACCATCAAAACATCACATGATTACCATTTCATATGCTTACACTAATGTATGGAGAGTTTGGTACTCTTATGAAAAAGTTCAGAAAAAAATAAATGAGAAAAGAAGATTGAAATAGAAAAAAAAATTTGATTGGACATATATTAATAATAAAAAATAGTTTAATGTAAAATGTTTTGAAGAGAATGATGAGTGGATATAAAAAGAATGGACAAAAGATTGACTATGATAAATGATATAAGAAAGAGAAGAGATATATGGAATTAAAGATATTGGCAATGAAGAGAATGCAATGGAGAAATGGATGAATTTGTAATGTGAATGTTGTCCAGACCTGTCCATAGAATATAATATTGATTGATAAGATGGATCAAAATGTTGTAAATACTATTTGTGATCAATCATTATTTGTAAATAAATTTGCACACAGTCAATGTCAAAATCTTAAACTATTAGCAGTTTGTCGTGATAAAATATTGCTTTCATAAATATTTAAAGGAAAAATAATTGCTTTAAGTTTTATGATTACAATTAATAGAGAAAAGCAGATAAAAGTAATGTTTATAGAATTACATCTTTTTATTTTATATATTAATGGAACAGAATGGATATTATAGAGGTATGCTGAAAATCTGTCTAGAGTTAGCCAAAAAAAAGGAAGAGTTTAATGAAAAACTAAGCTAACAAATGTGTAACTTAAAATTTATAGAAATGAATGTTTACAATTTGAAATATTAAAAAGATAAATCTATTTCGTTCATATGGAGAAAATAGGAAGCAAAGCTTTTACAAACTTGGAATATAGTAAAATTTGTGTTAGCTGCTACAGTGCCTAGAATTTTGGCAAATATAAAGCTTCACAAAACAGCTCCCCACTTAGGTTTACAATTGATTTGGGGGGCACTTCTACAATGCCGCAAAAATCATTGCATCCTGGCTTATTGAAGACCTGGGTTTTGGACTGCATGTGATAAAATCATCTTACAAATTTGTGATAAAATTAGAAACCTGAAAATAGAAAACAATAACAATATCTCCTCTTTAGAAGTGAAAGAGATAAAATATGGATTGGTTCCTCTTGCAGAATCAATAGATGTGATAGATGAAATGGTACAACGGGTTAATTACAATATTCATAAAAAAAGTCTTTACAATGGAAACCCTAAAATGAATTATGAAGGGATTGTAACAACTACTAATAATCAACTTTATAAAATGAATCACAGATGATGATGATGTGCCATTTAGTGGAGTTATTTGCAACCTATTTCTACCTAAAATTAAAAACTTAATTATACCGAAATTTGAAAAAATATATATTCAAGATAAATGGATGACACTCTACTCTATGCAGATGAATAAATTATAATTCAAATTCTACAAAAATTACCACAGAATTCTCTCTTAATTTGGACTATGGAGAAAGAAGATGAAAATCAAAATATAAAATTTTTAGATTTAAATATTCAAAAGCAGAATAATATTTTGAACTACAAAATGCCTGTAAAACTTGTGAATGTTAAAGGAATCATCCATCCTAGATCATTAACTCCAATGGCTCATAAGCATGCATGTTTAAAAGGTTTACTTCACAGAAATTTAAAATTATGCAAATTCAAAGCAGATCTGAGAAACAATATAAATGCATATGCTACAATAGAAAAATTCTATAACAAAGTCAAGAATCTGGCACAATCATGCTCTGATGAGAAAAAAAATGGACTAGCCTCCCTTATGTATAAAAATTAAGGAATATATGTACAGATAAATATAACATAAGTTTCAGGTTGCCTCTTGAACAACTGTAAAGATAAGCTAACTTGGCAGGCTGTACACTAAGTAGTCTATAAAATAAAGTGCAAAAATACTAATTGGTCAAATACATATTATAAAAAAACAAGGGCAAACCTGTCCACAAGACTGGCCCAACACTATATAACGACAAAATAAGCAGTGAATACTCAATATTCCTAGAGTATGAGCTTCAGACAAGCCACAAATTTGATTTCTCTAAAGCAGATATTATATGCAGAGAGAGAAGATAGAAAAATAAAAATTTGGGAGACATTGACTATAGCCAAAAACAAATAAGCATTAAATAAAAAAGAAACTAGCATCTTTCTTTTAAAAAATAGCCTCTCTAACAACATTTATATTAAATCACTAAACATCACATGATCACCATCTCTATACTAGCACATAATTGTTGTAAACAAAGGCAAAACTCTCCATACAGTAGTGCCACCCTGTGCCAAACAGAGTAATCAATAGATGCCAGAAGGCTTGTGCATAAAAGCCCTAACTAGTGCCTACTTGTCTGGGGATATTGGATGAGTAGGCAGTAGATAGGGATTTTATGTACAGGTCCTCTGGCATCCATTGATTATTCTGTTTGGCACAGGGTGGCACTACTGTATGGAGAGTTTGGCCTTTGTTTACAACATTTAAATTAATTTATAAAGCTATGATTGTGCTATTCAAAGTATCAAAGCACTTAGCTAGAACAAAGAGATTTAAACCAACCTAAGCCTTTTCTATTTAAACGTTTAAGTGATTTCTTTTTATATTCACAGTGATATATCAACTGACAGTGTATTGAAGAGGGATTAAAAATTACATTTTAAAAAATGGGATTTGAAATGAAAGTGTAAAACATTTTTTAAAGTTAAAATATTTTTTAAAAAATTGAAAATAAAAATAACTATATATTTTTGTTGGAATTTCTTTTCAAATTTTGAATAATAAAAAAATAGAAAGCATAAATAAGTCACTAAAACTTTGACCATAAGTAGAAAACTGAAGATGAAAAATAAACTATTCCAGGAATTTTTTTGTACTGAAGTAAAGAAGAAAAATAAAAAGAAAAATATATTCACAGTAATAAAATATTTAAATATTTATTACTTTGCCATGAAATTTTTTGTACATTGCATATAATACTTATCTAATTTTTTTTCTATTTATCAATCTATAATATATGTTTACCTATCTACCTATCTGTCTGCCTGTATACCTACATGCCTGTCTATTAATTTGTCAGTCTACCTATTTGCTTGTCTTTTACTTTTTCTTTAACTAACAATTTATCTATCTACCCACATTTATTTATCATTTTCTATATCGCTTTTTCTATTTTCTATTTTTTTGTTTACCATTACTTCTCTTTCTCTCTCTCTCTCTCTCTCTCTCTATATATATATATATATATGTGTGTGTGTGTGTTTGTGTGGGTGTGTGGGTGTGGATGTGTGATTCTATTATTTTTCGATATCTGTATTTTTTGGAAGTTATACACATAATCTTGTAATTAAATATTAATAAATACAATAAAATATATATAAAGTAAAACTTTAAAAACTTTTATCCACCTAGGAGTGCTTTTGACTAACCTAGTAGTCTTTGTTAACTAACACTAATTCTTTTTTAAGGTATCTTCAAACATACTTTCAAAGTCTAGCCTTCCCACAATTCATGAATTTTTATGTTTGCTGCCTGTCTATTTATTAAATCATGCATACATTTATATATTAGCATAGCATCTTTGATTTTCCTTTTATTATTGTTTTTTTTTCCAATTAAACCAGGCAAAACTCTCTATATGTATTGCCACTCAGTGCAAGCCAGAGTAATCAATGGATGCCAAAAGACTTATGCATAAAATCCCCATATAGTGCCTACTCATCCAATATCTCCAGACTAGTTTCTGGCTTGTGGCCTTTGTTAGTGATGAGCATTGGATCTGAGAGCACTGCACCTAGATCTTAGGATCTAATGTAACCCTCCAACAACCACCTTTTATCTCCGCTTAACAACAAAAATATGAAACTTAAATTGAAAACACTATAATAGGATAGTGGTGGCTAGGGTTATTAAAGAATCAAAGACCCCAAAGTGTATAGGTACTGAACTGAATTCGGACCTATATGACTATATAAGCTGATGAGCTTGGATTGAAAATATTATAGTGTTTTTAATTTGTCTCATAGTTTTGTAGTTATATGGAGATAAAAGGTGGCTGCTGGAGGGTTGCATTAGATCCTAAGATCTAGATGCAGTGCTCTCAGATCCAAGACTCCTCACTGACGAAGGCCACAAATCAGAAACTAGTCTGGGGATATTGGATGAGTAGGTACTAGATAGGGATTTTGTGCACAAGCCTTCTAGCATCCATTGATTACTCTGGCTTGCACTGCATGAGAATATGTATAGAGAGTTTTGCCTGTTTTAATAACAGTTAAGAGCAAGCATGGTGTTTATTTTCTTTCAATTACCTAAATATCTGTTTAATCACCTAGTTGTCTGTCTATCTATCTATTATCTATCCATCTTTCTACTTACCTATCTACCTTCCTGCCCACTCATCTGTTCTATCTATATTTATTTTTTATTTAACTAAAACAATGCATATAGCTTTATTGCTAAAGAATTCATAAAAAAATTTAATGC
Source organism: Epiperipatus broadwayi (assembly GCA_028023455.1). Classification (NCBI taxonomy): domain Eukaryota; kingdom Metazoa; phylum Onychophora; class Udeonychophora; order Euonychophora; family Peripatidae; genus Epiperipatus; species Epiperipatus broadwayi. Next base: position 1,155,850 of record JAQFVV010000170.1, read on the forward strand.
CAGAAGCAATCATGGGACCTCCCAATCCCAAGTTGGCTGCTGTATCAATTGTGCCAACATGGTTTGACACAGTTGGTAGAACATCCGACTTGGAATTGGGAAGTCCTAGGATCAATTCTGGGCTCACTGTTCTGGCACTGGATCTTCTTATGAACTCCTTAGCAATAAAGCTATATGTGTTTATTTAACTAAATAATGTACTTATCTATCTACTTATCTTTGTTTAAGTATCTGTCTCTGTTTTCTATCTATATATTTTTGTTTATTATCTATCTATCACCTTATTTACAATATCTATCTATCTGTCTACTTATCTTTGTTTAAGTATCTTTCTCCATTTTCTATCTGTCTATATATTTTTGTTTATTATCTATCTATCAACTTATCTACATATCTATCTATGTCTACTTATCTTTGTTTAAGTATCTTTCTCCATTTTCTGTCTATATATTTTGTTTATTATCTATCTATCACCTTATCTACATATCTATCTATCTGTTTACTTATCTTTGTTTAAGTATCTTTCTCCATTTTCTATCTGTCTATATATTTTTGTTTATTATCTATCTATCAACTTACTTACATATCTATCTATCTGTCTACTTATATTTGTTTAAGTACCTTTCTCCATTTTCTATCTGTCTATATATTTTTGTTTACTATCTATCTATCAACTTACCTACATATCTATCTATCTGTCTATGAACCTCTCTATCTGTCTACCTTTTTACTTTTGTATTTTATCTATTATCTACCTAAATATTTGTCTGTCTAATACATTTATTCTTCTAGGTACATATTATATATACAAGTCTATTATTGTTTATATGTTACGAAATATTTAAAATTCTAAAATTTATCTGAAACGAATGATAAATTTTATTTCTGCTTTCTAATATAGTTTTCATTCGTTCTCAAGGCTATTTCCATTAAAAATTGTATGTAAGTATCTTATATATATGAAACATTAGCAAATGTTGAGAATTTTAAATATGATTGATATTATAAACAAAAGAAAAGTAAATATAAAAAGCGAAATATAAAACGAAAAAGCTTATATTTAGAAAATTTTACATTACCATAGCAATTAAATTAAAATCATTAGATAATTAATCTTCACAAAAAATTATTAAGTTAATAATGAATGATTTTACTGTTTCATTTTGCGAAAAGCTGATTTTTAAAACTAACACCTTTGTTTTATAATTTAAAAAGAATTAAGTTTGTCTTTAAAAATAAAAAAAGATTAATATCGTTAGTTATTTTTAAAATTAACAATAGAATAATTAAAAGATATTGCTGTAGAATAAATCTGTTTTAAATCCTATTATTTGGGTAGTACAATTAATTAAATAAGTAAATTTTAAAAAATGCTGTATTAAATTCAATAACTTTTTTTTAATGCTAACTATAATATAAATCTTTTAAAATAACATAATATAAAACGTTTTTTAACAATATGATAAATTCACTCAATTACATAGAAACATCTCGTACAAAATAATAAAAGTAGAAAGAAACTAACAATGAAATAAAAATGGTTTGAGCTAAGTTTTGTTTTTAATTTATATTATATTAATGACGATTTAAATTAATTAGATTTAAGAAAAATAATTCAAATAACTTTTTAATTTTAGTTAATAAGAGTAGAGGATAGCTTTTTTCGGTACTTACGGATAATTTGCCTGATGACGTATTTGACCCACCGGTTTCCCTTCCGGTAGGCATCGACGATCTTTGTATGACAACGTTGTCATGGCAACGAAGTGACTGGCGTGATTAATCCATCAGAGAGTCAATTTTTTTTTTTTTTTTAACCGCGAGATTTAAAATTCGGAGAGAGATTTGGGAAATTTTTTGATTTTTCTATCTATTGTGATTTTGCTATCCACTTGATCACAGTGATTTTTTTCAGCACGTCAGCACCTGGACTCATATTTGAGCGAGTTTATGTGGAGGCAGTCGTACAAAGCTGATCCTTTCGCTGCAATTTTAGAACATATATCCCAATTCAGTCCTCCACAGTGAACGCTATTTGTAAGTAATTTTAATTTTTTTTATAATAATTATAATTTTAGAATTAATTATATTATTGAATATAGACAATAAGTAATCCAAATGCATGTAAAAGTAACGTCACCATTAATGCCATATTCGCATTAAATCTTTATTTTAAATGTACAAACAATTTTTGTTAATATTTCTTCAATTAATTTGTAAATAATTTTCAATAATTTTTTTAATAAAATTACCAATATACAGTCCGTTTTTAAAATTACCAAATGCTTGTAGAAACTACGGCGTCTTACACCACATTTTATACAAGATGGCGATTAATGGTAGATTCGCATTAACTTTTTTTTTTTAAAATTTACAAAAAAAAATTTTTTTTTATATTTCTTCAATTATCAAACTTCCACTTAATTACATTTAATTTGTAAATAATTTTTGGGTTAATATTTCTACAAATATCAAATTATTTTTCGTAAATTCATTAGCCAATGTATGTAAAAGTAGGGCATGTGATCACGATTAATGGCACATTTTCAATAATTTTTTGTTTTTATATTTTGTATTGACCTTATTTTGTATTTCATGCATGTAAATTTTCACTAATTTGTTGGGGTTTTTTTTGTATTTTTGGGTTAATATTTCTACAAATATCAAATTATTTTTCGTAAATTCATTGGCTATACAGTACGGTTTTAAAATTAGCCAATGTGATCGCCATTAACGGCACATTTTCCATAATTTTTTGTTTTTATATTTTGTATTGACCTTATTTTGTATTTCATGCATGTAAATTTTCACTAATTTGTTGGGGTTTTTTTTGTATTTTTGGGTTAATATTTCTACAAATATCAAATTATTTTTAAATTAGCCAATGTGATCGCCATTAACGGCACATTTTCCATAATTTTTTGTTTTTATATTTTGTATTGACCTTATTTTGTATTTCATGCATGTAAATTTTCACTAATTTGTTGGGGTTTTTTTTGTATTTTTGGGTTAATATTTCTACAAATATCAAATTATTTTTCGTAAATTCATTGGCTATACAGTACGGTTTTAAAATTAGCCAATGTGATCGCCATTAACGGCACATTTTCAATAATTTTTTGTTTTTATATTTTGTATTGACCTTATTTTGTATTTCATGCATGTAAATTTTCACTAATTTGTTGGGTTTTTTTCTACAAATATCAAATTATTTTTCGTAAATTCATTGGCTATATTTTGTATTTTATATCTTGTACTACAAGCTTCGCTTGTCAAAAACACCCAGGGCCCCCCCCCAACAACTACAGCGCTACGCGCTGTTATAATTGGCCACATTTTTAAGATTTTTGAATAGTTTTCATGCATGTACATTTTAAATAATTTTGTGGGTACTATATTTTGTATTCACAGTATTAAATTTTCACTAATTTTTTTTTTTTGTATTTTTTTTTCAGGACCAAGAAACATGCTGGTGTTCAGTCGGTGTGTATCACGTGACATTCCTTTTGTTTTTTATCACATGGTCAACCGATGACGTATTACCCTGAAGGCATACCGATTTAATGTTGCGCTTTTTAACGTGACGTGTTCACGTGATATGCGGACACATCTTATCGAGTAGATGTGTCTGCAGATCACTTGGAGACGTTATCTTAAAAATCACAACATTAGACCGGTATGCCTTCAGGGTAATACGTCATCAGGCAAATTATCCGTAAGTACCCTTTTTTCAACATGGCTGCTTTATCAAGAGTAAAAAATTCTAATCAGCATTAGAAAAAATGAATGTTTACTTTGTAATGCTATGATGTAGCATTAGACATTGCAAGAAAAAGATTCAATTATTGCTTCTTAGATATATTGTCCTACTTTTTATTTGTCTGCGTCTATTTAGAATCAAAAGTAATAAGTTAATATTATAGGAAATTATATAAATATATACATACATACAGAGCATAATAAAAAAACATAGATTATAAATACAATTGTTGTACCTATAATTTAAAATATGAAGTGTCATTTATACAATTGGGACATTGTCAGAAGACATAAGAAATTTTAAATTAAAAATTGTTTTAACGGTATATTTATCAATAATATATTATAAATATCATAATCCATACCTCAAGCTGAAAATAGATAGAACACTCAAATCGCCCACTATGATGTGATGTGATGTGATGTATTATGGCTTCTCCTTAAACGAAGTCAAGAATATCTCAGCAATTATGCCCTGATAAACCTGTTAACCACTTTATTTTACATTCCCCACTCTAAATTTACCCATAATCTGCTCTAACCCATTTCCACAACATAATCTTTGTCAACTCTATAACCTTTATATCTAACCCCCCCCCCTTATCTTTTCCCAAACCCAGCATAAAAATCAATAATTCACTTTCTGTATACTCACTCTTTTCATATTTATTTTCCACAACTTCATTATATGTATCCTTTCTGTTTTCAAACATTTACATTCAATTAACAAATGCCTAATATTTTCTATGCCTTCCTTACATAATTTACAAAATGAATCACCCATATTTTTTCATTTACATGTATATTCTTTTGTAGCTAAAGATCTCATTCGAGCCTTAAACAATAAACTAATAAACTACTTTCCTTACTATTATCATATATTAACTCACACCTAATATTGTTTATTTCTATATATATTTAAACTCTTTTTACTCTCCATACTATTTCTCCATCTCTCTAACTCCCCAGTCTTTATTAATAAATTAATTCCTTTATCCCATTCCTTACTACTATAACACTCAATAATCCTCTTAACACAATCATCCCATCTTTTATACAAATATACTGATATAAATTCTTTATCCAAATCTTTTGCATACCTCTGTGAATAAATATAAAGTGTGAACAAACAACCCTTCTGAATTTAGTTATTTAAAATTCAGACTTAGTATTTATTAACAGAGGGCATTGGTGAAATATCTTAACATCATGGTGGGTGATTTGAGTGTTTTGTATAATGTATTGTTTACACAAGATGTCTGTATTTCTTCAAAGCAATATGCAGAATCTTATAATTAAATATTAGTAAATACAGTAATCAAATATTGTAAAAAGTACAAAAAATGTAATCGTCACTTAGGAGTCATTCATGAGCACTTTTGACTAACCTAGAAGTCTTTGTCAACTAATACTTTGAAAGATTAACCTTCCTATAACTCTATGCTCTTAACATTTGGTGCCTGCCTATTGATTAAGTCCTGCAATACTTTTACATTATTATAATTGAAATTAAAACCATATATACATGAATTATTATGGTCATAAAAAATGGAATCAGATGCATTATTATTATCTTTACAATTTTGTTTCCTATTTTGAACTCTTTAATAAAAGCAAGTGCTCTTTAGTCTTTTTCTCCAATGTACATCTCAATTTCCCTATATATTGGCTACCACACTTACATATCCATTCATAAATGATGCAATTTTTATTTATAAATGAGGTTTTATCTTTAGAGTTATTTATTAATTTATTTAATGTAGGAGGTGCATAAAATACAATGTCACATATACTTTTATAAATTTTTCTTATAAAATTTGCTTGTTGATTCAAAATATATGATACTGATATCCAAATTTTTTATTAGTAGAAGAATCAACCTTATTACTAATATTTTTATTTTTATATTTCATACTAAAATTTTAATAGTGTTATAAATATGATTGTAAGTATAGCCAACATTTAACAATTCATTAGAATACATTTCAATATTTTTACCTTTATGGATGAATATTTACAGAGATTATCATTTCTAAACAAAAAGAACTTCAAACCTGCCATTTTATGTGACATTGGTACTCTTGATTTATATGGAATATAACCTCTTGTTGCTATTGGTTTAATAGTCATACAGTAATCTATCTTACATCTATTTCTAGTTATCTTGAAATTTTCATCTGTTTTGATCTATTTTAAGCCATTTATATTATTTAATTCTTTAAACAAATCTTTAATTGTATTTGGCTTCCCTCAAACAAAAACATCATCGACATATATATTAGAAGGGATTTGAACTCAGACTTTTAAGCTCCCTACACCTATCCCCTCCATCTGAAACAACTAATAGACATGACTACATACATGTGAAAAAGATCAATGATCTCCAATATATATATTTCATGCTGAACCAGCACTCATCAGTTGGTCCAGATCATCATCTTCCATATATATATATATATATATATATATATATATATATATATATATATATATATATATATATATATAACTACAACCATTATATATATATAATCAGTGCTTAGTTTATATTAAGAGAGGAAATCTTCAAATATTAATGAAGTAAATAGCTGTAAGGGGCATGAAATCTGAATTTAAATCCCTTCTAATTACATTAAGCTCAGTATAGACAATATACTTATAGTTAATTTGATGTAGAACATATAGAACTTATATCCAGAACTATTTCATGGAATAAAATAAATCTATTTCAGTTGATAATAAAATATGAGAATTAAACAAATAATTTATGTATTGGTTAGACAAATAGGTAGACAAATAAAGTATACCCAGATTAATTAATCAATTAATTTAAAAGTACTTCATTTAACAGAAAGAAGATAAAGGATCATCTGCAAATAAGAATAAACTCAGCAGTACTAAAAAAAATGTTATTATCCTTTTTTGCTAGCTTGAACTAAGAAACTAAAAGTAAACAGACTCATTTAACAATAAGCAGAATAAGCAATAAGATTATATATATATATATATGGGAGATGGTAATCTGGACCAACTGATGAGTTCTAGTTTAGCGCAAAATACATCTATTGGTGATTATTTATCTTTTCTGCATGTGTGTGGTCATGTGTATCAGCACTATGAGATAGTGTGGATAGTGAAGGAACTTGGAAAGTCTGAGTTCAAATCCCCTATATATACAATTAGGCTCCAGGTATAAGAGTGCCTGGTATTTCAAATCTTAATACCATAAACTAACATTTATCTGTTGTTAGAATTTAATACTAATCTATATACTCTGAAATATATTATATGTTTGATTTTGTTAAAGTAATGATTTTATTATGTAGTATGTATTTTAATTGATTAGGAAATTATTTTTTTTATTTCTATTATTATTTATTTATTTATACTATTAAAACATCAATCATGCATATGAAATAAATAAAAATATTGTTAGTTCAAATTAATACATAGAGGCTAATAGAAGTTATTAAAAGATTATTACCTAAAATAATTTTTGATGCCCTATTCATGTTTATACTCTCCATTTTTAGAGTTCATTATCTAAGGGAATGTGCCATTGTATCGTGTCATTGTTATTATGTGAATAAAATTGTTACTAAATTGTAATTTTTTGCCTTTGTTCACTTTTCATTTATGCATTTCACTAATTCTGCCAGAGATTTAAATTAAACAGTGTAATATCATTGCTGAGTTTTGTGTACCCCAAGTTATAGTTTGGAGCTGGTGGAATGACCACCAATTGGATATAGGGGTGTGGAGAATGGTACCAACTTCAAAGAAATAAATGTTCCAGTGAGCTCTGGTTTCATAGACCATATCCTCAATAGATATAACCTAAATAATATGTATGTATTAAGAGCATATATATGATGAGCAGAATATGTTAGTATGGTGAACGAACATTACCAGCAATAGGCGTATAAACTGGTGATGTCCTACAGTAAGCATAACAACACTAATCTATGATTGGGCCAATAAAAAATAAATCTTATACACTTGGCAATCAAATGTGGCAAGTTCAGATTTACTCATAGGTCAATCTGTTACAATATATAATTTAACAAATTTCAAATTTTTACGAGCATTTCCTGATATAAATATATGTCTACATTGAAGGCAAATCAACTATTTAAAAGCAGGAATTTTGGGAGAGTATTCTCTATAAATTATGTATATTTCACACTTTACTCATTTATCTTTAAGTGTGCATATTTTTGAAACTTAGTTTGCAAAGTAAGGGTCAAGCGTTGATGGCCTAGTGGTTAGCATAGCTGCCTTCCAAGCAGCTTGCCCGGATTCGCTTCCCCGTCAACGCATTTGACATATGAAAAAAAAAAGTTTAGAAGTAAGAAGTAATTAAATGTTCTACTTGCTAATCACAAATTTCAATCGATTTTAAAAAATTGATAACAATAAAATAATTGATTTAAATTCATCTAAGTTTTACTGACAAAATATCTATAAACAACAGAGATAGTTATATTAGACAGTCATTTTCATACTGAACAAGTTGACAAACGCCGCCGTTACTAGAGGGCAGATTATCGAGTTAAATACAGCCGCTTTGGTAGAATGTTTTCCATATGTTATATATTTCTCAGTATTGTAATCATTTATCTTTATATATATTATACTCTTTTTTTTTTTCCAGTAAAACTAATATATAGAGATATTTCGCCAATCTTTATAGCATCCGGACATTTACAATACTTACATATATTGAGAGAATTTTTAACGTTTATTGTTATTCAAAAGTACATATATTTTAGATATATATTAGATCTAGTGTCTGAACCTACCCTGACATCTCTCTGAGGAGTGCCAAAGCAAGAAACCATGGTCAGGGGTTTGGGGAGGGGTTCCTGACAGAGATATTTTAAGTGCTGGCTCTGGCTAAGCATTTATCATAAAGCTTATAGAGGAATTGGCAATCCTCATTGTTTATAACTTACAAGCTTGAGGGATAGGGTCATGTGATATATGACTCTTATTTTGACTACATATATTTTGTTTGAGATTTTTAAATTTATCATTTTGTTTTTAAAAAATAAATACCACAAGATTTTTAAATTAATTTCGTAACTCAATTTGTAGTTTCGTTTTTACTTTTACTGAAAGTTTAATCTTTTAATGTTTTTAGTTGATTTTTTTTTCGTTTTACATTTTCTTTCTTAGATAATTTAAAAGTATCATGAAATGTTTGAAAGAAAACAAGATTAACAAATTAAACTCAGTTTTCATCACGTTTACAAAATTTTGATAATTTAAAAGTTCTAAAAGAGTAATTTGATTCTAATAATAATTCAAATATAATACTTGATAAATGGTGTTCACGTGATAAAGGTAGAGCTTAACCGAAAGATAAACTTGTAAAATAAAAACACAAATTTATAATAGATACAAACATATCTTCTAGTACAAAGTTATTTAAAATTTGTTGAGTTATACGGGGACAGGGGGTGTATTATTTTATATTTAAGTATTATATATATTTAAAAAGACATCCATTAACGAATAAGAGAGATGAGAGTAAACAATGGAAAAAAGTAAATTCAGTAATAAATTGTTCTACAATAATATCATATTTCAATAATATACTTATTGAAAAAAGAGAATCTTTAGATTATCTGTTTAAAAACAAATTTAAGTACCTAAGCAATAGAAAACAGCAATAACCAATAATTCTTAATGCTAAGAATTTTATACACCCTAGCAAGCGATTGCTCAACATTTTCAGTGAATTTACAATTAGGCTTTAAATCCAGCATGTTTTTTTTTTAAAAAACAAACGGATATATGTTGACTTCTATTCCCGAAAGCAGATATGATAACTAGATGCTTAAGTAATAAGATTTGATCATTGTCTTATAAAACTTCATCATCGCTTGCCAACTTCTTAACATATTTTTTTTTCCATAATCATCAACTTTAATAAGCCCTTGCACCATTAAAATGCAAAAGCAATCTTAGTTTAACCAACTTTCTGATTAACAATGACCTACTTTATGTCCTTTTTCATGATGAACCAAACATTTTATGTTTGTAAATTGAGCTTCAACCTTAATTATAGCATCCCAAAGGTTTGTAAAAAAAAAAAAAACCATATTTTATATAAAATATTTTTTTCTTATAAAACGTCCTACATTCACTATTAAACACACAATGTATATAACATTTGATAACATAAATGAGATCATCTAAAAAGATTACTAGATAATCTTAGGCAATAACTGTTACTGAAATAGTCTACATGGATATCTAATAAAAATATTTTTCGGGGATTTTCAGGATTCAAGATGTTGAATAACCAATTTTTAGGATTTCAGAATGATATTCAAATCATCATTGGTTATCTTATATGTAAACTTTAAATTAAAAATAACTTGATGTATATCTAAACAATGGTTGTAATTCAAAACTTGGTTATCTTATACACAGTAATGATTAAGTGTCTAATACCTTAGTAAAATGCTCAATTGTAAATGAAATGACAGTTTTCTTGTAGCCTACTCTGCAATTATATATGAAACTAATTGTTACTACATGAATGCCAAGTTTGATCTATAAAAACACCATATTATGAAAGCACATAATGAAGCTATTAACATTAATAAAACTTCTGGTAGTATTATGAAAGATTATGAGGTGAAATACATAGGTTTTTCAAATGAAAAATTACCAATAGTGTTGGCAATTGTAGAACACATGAAGTGCCAGCTATACTCTCTAACCAATAAAAATATATCAACATCAAAAGAAGATCTACAAATTAATTGTTCAAAACAATGTTAGTATAGTTGTACTTCAGAAGACTCATCATTCTTCTAATAATACTTTCTTTCTTAAAAATTTTAGATTCTATATTTATTTTTGATCAAAGGGATTTTAAACATGATATACCTATATTGGACTATTTCCATCATCTATTTGTTTTTTAAAAAAATTATTATTTTTAAAAATCTAAAATCACATTGTAATAATACACAAGATAGTATTACACCTAAAAATATTAAAAAAAAAAAAAAAAAAAAAAAAAACAAAAAAGTTGAATACTTATATAAACAAAATAAATAAACACGTTAGAGAGGTATTTTTCTCCCCCTCTTTTTGGGTTTTTGGGCCCCAAAAAAGGATCGACCGGGCCTAATTCTTGTTTGAATTAAAGACGCTCTACCAACTGCAAACAAAGATAATTCCAATGGCATTGTAATTATCATTCAGATATTTTTATGCATATAATATTCGCAATCCTTCCTAAACCAACTGCCATATCCTCTTCTACCCAATCTTTCTATATCTTCTGCATGCAGAAGAATTCTCCAATTCTCATAGAAGCCTTTGGGAATACCCAAATGCGGATTAAGGAGGATGTCAATGTTGATGTATTTACACAACATACATTTGCTTTACAATGCCAAGCAATAGAAACTTTCTATTCAGGCAGATGAAATTCAAAGACAAACCCTGATTTGAGCATTGTTTTCATAAAAAAATGGTTTACTTTTACCTGTTAATTTACAAATATTAGATTGTTTTGTACATGATCATATCTAATCACACTTGGACTTTACATTACTATATTTAGAGCTGTTGGATCTGGGATGATATTTAAGAAAAGCTAACATGAGTCAATATGTGTGGATGTCTTAAATGGAATATCAATAGAATTTTATTGATTTCCTTTGTTGTGATAGGTTTAAGCATTTCATAAGAACAGTTTCCAATAAGTCTATTTTGGGGGGAATATCAAAAACAATTCATTTTAAATTAGATCAAAAGCATCAGAATATTTTATAACCCCAATATTTTTTACCAAGTTGCAGAAATTGTTGACAAATTTATAAAATTACTGTATGAAGCTAGAAAAAAATTAAAACTTAACGAGATTTAATCAAAAAGCTAGGTCAATTTTTTGCCAGCTCAGTGATTACTAAAGCACATCTAAATTCCATTGATTACTCTGGCTTGCACTGTATGGCATTACTGGGTAAAGAGATTTGCCTCTGTTTTAGAGCAGAACTACAAGTTTCTCTTTCATATTGTTCCTCTGATTCCAATTTAACAAAACTAGTAGATAGTGGTAAATACGAAATATGTTGATTGACTTAAATTAGGAAAGATCCCAGTCACAGATAAGTACTTCCAGAATCTTTTTTAAAATTCGAACCTAAAACCAAAATATATTTGGGAAAACTATTTAAAACATATTAATACAGAAATTATTCCAAAAATTTGGCTCAAAAGTACAGTTAACTACATCAATTTTAAAACTAAGTAAACCTTGTAATTATCCCAAAAAAATCAATTTTTTTTTTTTTAAGTTATTTGAAAAATGTCATATCAATTTTTTTGCCAATTGCCAGAGCCATCTATCTATAGAGCAGGCTGGGTTTAGCTTATAAAAAAAACTGCTCTAAACAAGTTTTATCTTCAAGAACTCACATTGAAATGAAATATCAAAATAAATAAAAAAAACAGGTGCGATCAAATTTAAAAATATCGGTGAGGCTGATCCATACCTGGACATATTAACCTGGGAATTCACAGCTGGCCTAAACAGTATCTGACCAACCAACCCCTAAATAATTTATATGAAAATAACTTATCATTTAATAAAACCCTCCAACCATAGCTTACCAAAACAGGATTTACTAACAAAGGTATTTCGTTATAGACTAGATGAATAATATTCACCTTGCATCCACAGACTAAGTTCTTCACTAACATTCATTTTGTATTCTACTGACTTTTGGATCAATTCTTCTTTGTATATATCACCTTGTAACATCACCTAGTTAATTTTTGTTATTTATTTATTTTTGTAATCACTTATAGGTCAAATAAAATTATCTTGAAAGAGGATATTTTAAAAAGTTTTTAAATGCAAGAACAGCATTAATTTAAATGAAAAAATGTCTAGCCAATATAAAAATTTATATAACGCTAGATGATGATTGCAATATATACAACCTTTTACAAAACGATCTTCTACTGATTCCATTGAATTATTTGTAAACATATTCAATTATTTCATCTACTCTATTTAATATATTTATCAGTGAGTTTTCCGGATATATTAATGAGGAATTTAATCTATGCGGATAATATAAGAGCCTTTTGTCCAGAGATAAAAAGGTATTTTAATAAAGAAATGAAAAGTTTGGACATCTTTTTCAAAGGCTGGAGTCTTATTCTTAATTCGACAAAGAAAATATGCTAAGATTTTCATCTAAACCAGTGGTTGGCAGCCTTTTATATATTGCGGACCACTAGCATAATTTTAAAGGTACGAATTAATACAAGAATTGAGTATGATATACTGTGTTGGAAGGAGCTGACAACAAATAAATCACCACCAGGATGATTTAACCACCACAACTCATTCCAACCTACATACTACATTTTTCTTTTTTAGGCTCGGTGATCAGAGAGAAGTAGAGACTCTTAAAATTAGATTACAAATATATAACTTCACTGTGGAAATAAGAAATCCCATGCAATGTGTATATATATATAATACAAACACTTTATTAGTAATTAAAGTTACAAACAAATAAATAAAAGAAATGACTACCACTTAATTTAGGTTGCTATACTTATAAGATAGTGGAAATACATTAATTGATGGATCCATATATAAAAGTTTCGATATATAACAGACATATAATAAGGGACTTCATGTATGTATTTTGATCTCTGGGGCAGATATCCCTCAAGCAGATACATAACAATAAATAAAACAAGTTAAGTTTAATTAACTTTAGAAAAAGTATGATTAAATAGATAAATGCATAACTCTCATGATCTTGACCAATAAAAGCTGAAATATCAAGCTTTAACATGACACAAGGAATAAGGAAGGCAGTACTCAGTGGTTAAAGTAATAAATAAATTCTAGGGCTAACCTCCTTGAAAAGGTGACAATTACTTGTTGAGATTGTGATAGGCATATTTTATAGAAAGCTTCACTAACACTAATATATTATATATCTGAATACATTGTTCTTCTAAGGGAACAAAAAGTGCACAAACTTTTTGACCTGCAACTAGATATAGAAAAAAAGTTAACCTAGTAAAAAATATTTTTAAAGTTATTAAATAGGTCAACCTTATCAATAACTCAAAATATAGTTTTACCACCTAAGATTTGTCTCAAATTAAAATCCTCTTCCTGGATGTTCAACAAATAATCTTTTCAAACAGTGAACAAATTTTGTTTCCCTGTTCCAACAGTAAATTGAATTGGATTTTATTATTTTAAACACTGTTTGAATCTTTTGAACAGATCCACTGACAGTCAGTGGTCAATGCTGTCATTTGCTTTATAATTGAAATTTAACACAAACCTACCAGTGCAAGGGTGAGGAAATATCAATCATGAAACATGGTTAATGATTGTCAAATTTATAAATACAATGACAGACTTGAAAACTTAAAATATCCACTAAAAAATCTATCTCCGGGTTGGAATCTCTCAGACTTTTTTATGATATTTTATCAATAATTTAACTATTTAAAAAAATTCATACTCTATGTAAAGTAAATAATACATTCATTCGATAAATGTTGTTTTTATTCAATCTAATAATTGTTAACTCTATTTTGACCTGTTCTGTAATTAAATTATATTATATTTTAAGAGAATTTTATTGGAAATATTAAAATAACATTTTCACTATTTTTACTAGCCTAAACATCTGTAGTTATTATAAATATTTAAATTCAAGAATTAGGACAGAAAACGTTTTTTTATCTCTTTTTTCCACAGTGATGAAAGTTTATTCATAACAAAAAACAGATACAAATACAGTTACAAAAAGGTTTACAAGGGAGTGATTATATGATAAATTGAAATTTCAGAAGCAACTTGGTAAGAGGGGAAAGGCAAGTGGAAAGAAGAAATGGTGTGTAGTCCAGGCCAGTCCGAGATGCATGTCTTTGTTGAGCAAGCACCGCATGGGTCACAAACATTTGAATGATTGAGTCCTATGACAGAGGCTGAGAGGATGAGAGTTGGAGGATTGCCCAAGTGCCTGTAAGGAGTGGATGTGGGGCTAGTTTGGTATCTCTGGCTTTGAGAGAGCGAATTAGATCCAATAGCTTTTGATTCACTGAATGTATTCTCTGGTCAAAAATAATGGCACATTGGAGCAACCAGAGTGCATAGATGAGAAAAACTGATAATCTAATAGTTGCCAAGACCCCTGTTTCTATGGATTCTTGGAGTTTGAAGATGGTATTCCTGTGTAAGAAAAGGTAGGAGTTGATGACATGTCTCACTCCAAGCAGAAAGGGACATTTAAGTAAGAAGTGCTGGAGGGTTTCATTGTCAGTTTTACAGAGCTGGCATATGGGAGAAATCTTGGTGAAGCCCCTACGGTTGACCAAAATTTGATTTGTGGGAAATGTTTTTTTTTATCTTAATATTAACACTAAGCATTCCTACAACTAATTGCTAAATATTTAATGACTTTCATAACACTACTTTTACATAAGGTAGGAACTAGTTTCTATCCACTTTTAATACCTTGTAGAAAGATGAATAACATTGTACTGTAGATATATATTACCTTTTTTCTTTGCATTTCATCAATGCTTTCCACATCTTGTTGGTGTTGACATTGGGACTGTATAAGTGTTGACTGGTTTTAGTGATTACTTATAATCCATTTAATCTTGAAGATTATTACACGTATTATTTAAGTAATACTTTGGGTGCAATTTGAAATTTATAATTGCAGTTTGTAATGTATAATTGACTATTGATTAGTCTGCATTTAAAATAGGTTTTATTTACCTGTTTAAAGAGGTTTATTTAAACTTCTTTGTATCAATAATTTCAATCTCTGTGGTCAAATTGCAATCTTTAGTGTTTATATAAGTATATTACACCATTAATAAGGGTGGAATTCCATTCTTATTGTTAAATGGAGGTTGCCTTGACAACAGTTAGAAATTGTTGATTGTTGTTGATATTGGGATTATCTAAGTGTTGACTGGTTTTAATGATTATCTATATATAATCATTAAAACTATAATGTTATACCATCAAATACCATAAATTTTAATAATGATATAGCCAGTTCTCTTTATTCATAATATCAAATCAAAAATTAAATAATATTTTATTTAGTATATGTAATGCATGAAAAAAAAACCCTACTTAAAAATTTCTAACTAACGATTTGAAAAACCTAGATAAATTTTCTCTTTAGGATATTTTTTTTACACACACCCATGTATGTATATTTTAATAATTTTTTTAACAAATGTAATTTTTTTTCTCATGTGTCATAGCATCAGCCGGGAAGAGAACCCGCTAACCTGGGACAACTGCTTCGCCGACCTCTTGACCACCAATGCTTGTCTTAACAAATGTAATTGCTAAATTATTTTTGAATATATGAAAATTTATGTAATTGTTTATTTTAAAAAAATCGCAGACCTTTACAGACAGTGACCAATGAAAATTGTATGCAGTAAATGAAAGATTTACAATGGGCAATTTTCATTGGTCACTGATTTAGAGTAAACAATCTTCATTGGTCTGTCTAGTAACATCTGACTGATTTTTCTAAAATAATAACAGTATTATTCAAATTTCAACATATATATATACTGTATATCAACACCAAAACATTTATTTAAAATCAACAAGTTCAATATAAAAAAAGTAAAAATTTGAAATAGTAATACATGTCTTTAAACCAATATTATTTCGTATTTTGTTTGTATGCATACAAACTTTTTCTCTTTCTTAGACCCAAAACAATCACTAGCTAATAAAACATTATATTGATATAAATTTAAATAATACACAAAATTGGATGGCTTGATTACTTTAATTTAAATTCTGATCTTTTTTTTTTTGAAATGTAGAATTTTTTTAAAAACAGTATAATAAAATTGCCTACAAGTATATAACTTCTCTATTAAACATATTTCAATTTATTTTCCTTTTAACTTATTTTTTTAAAGTTTTGACTAATACTATTGAAATTTTAAACATGAAAGCATCTCAGTTATGTTTCTTTAAAATGATGATCACAAATTTATAAAAGATTTTTTTTTTCTTTTCTATGCATAAAAGACAGTTTCATTTGATTTTTGAAAGAATAAAATATTAATACTTGCAAATAGGGTTAAAAAATATATTTTGAAATGTTTTTAAAGTACTGACATTTTTATATATTTCAAATTTTGATTTTTTTAATATTCAAGATGTTGCTTATTGAGTTTCGAAACTTGGTATGGATTAATTTTTAAATGTTTTTACAGCCATATTTGTAACAATAGAAGTTTTAATTAATTTTCATTTTCATGAAGAAACGAGATTTTTTTTTTCCACCCATGTGTTTTGTTTTCAATCTTTTCTTATTATTCCTATTATATATCTCTCCATAGTTCATTTAGTAATCTCACTTCTGTATTGCTAGTTTGTTAAGTATCCCATTCTCAGATCCATAAATTAGAATTTGTAAAATATATATGTAGATTAAAAGTTTTTGTTTTCGAACACATAGTTATAAATTATTTTTACAAAAAGAATTCCATCTAAGTTTAATTTTATGACTAATTTCATTATTATGTTTCCATCTGTATTAGTAATTCTATAGATATATAATATTCAAATCATCCTCGGCAAACGTTAAATTTTATCTAGTGATATGCACTAGAGCATTTTTTGATAGATAGGTGGATGGATAGATAAGTGGATAGGTAAACAGATAAATATAGCTAGATGAATGGATAAATGGAGACTAAATAGAATGGATGGATAAATGGATAGAGAGTAGGTAGGTAGGTAGAGAGAAGGATGAATGGATGGATAGATAGATAGATAGATAGATGGATGGATGGATGGATGGATGGATAGATAGATAGATAGATAGATAGATAGATAGATAGATAGATAGATAGATAGATAGATAGATAGATAGATAGATAGATAGATAGATAGATAGATAGATAGATAGAATATTTTTTTCATTAATGTGTGTAATATCTTCTATATAGTATTATAGCACTGAAGGTTCAATTGAATTTTACTTATCTTCATCAGTTAGTCTCTTTATTTTTTAATTGGTTTTATTTTACTTAGAAATTCAGTTTGTTTGTTTTTCTGTCTGTTTATTTGAGTCAAATCATGTAATCAATTTTAACGTATTTTTATCAAACAGATTTCCTTCAAATTTTGTATATATGAGGTATTGATGATGATTCAATACTACTTTGATACTGCAACATTACTATGAAATATTTCAGCATTGCCCAGTCATTTGTCCAGCATAATTAATATTGGCAGATTAAATTTCAAACATGTTGATATAATTTTTAGGAAATTTTCAGTGATTCACACTAGATGGCACTACATTTCTATAAAAATATGCTATCATTGAATTTCATGATTAATTCACTAAAAAGTTTTTATAGTTAATTAAAATAGAAAGGAAAAGAAATGAGTGATGAAATATTAATTATTTTTGATTGCTTAACTAAAACTTACTTTTTAAAAAAAAAAATGCTATTTTTATAAACAAACAAATCATGTAAACAATTATTTATACAAGCAAATTTCATTTCAAATACTGGAAATATGATGATGTTGTTTTAAATGTCAGGGTTTAAATTCGAATATAAAAAGTCTGTTGCAAAATATCTCCTACTTAAAAGTAAAAAAATAATTTACATAAAAAATATTTATTTAATTTTATCACTAACACACTAAAATCCATAAACATTTTTGTTTTTAGTGCATTACTCAAATTAAATGAGTGTTTTTTTTTATAAAATAGTGTATATATTATTAACATTATTTCAGTTATGATGGATTGTTTTTGGTTATAGTTTAATATTGTATCCATTTGATATCAATACATGAATAAATAAATTTTCATCTACAATTTTATTACACAATGCACTCCTGAAAAAGATACCTAAAATGTTTGTAGGATGATGGTGAAAAAATGCTTTCAAATATCTATTGAGATGTCTCACTGGACTAAAAAATAAACCCATGAATATACAGGATGTGCCTGAAGGTCTGTGATGATGTCATTGTAGTTGTACTTATAAGTTGGATTATTTCCATCATCTAACATTAACTATTAAATGCCCCTTTTTCTGACAGATGGCACTAACTGAACATTTCAATTGCACATCAGCTAGTAATAAAATTAAAAAATTCTTCATTTAATCAAATTCTTACTTCGATCAGAGGTTCTGGAAAGTTAAGGTAAGTTTTTGTTATTTTTGTGTTAACCTAATTAGTTAATAAAATGAGCAGAAGATCCAACCTTAGGGCAAGTTCTACTACATCTAAAAGCAGTGAGAACGTAAATCAAACCTCAGTTAAGCTTGTTAAAAGCCCTCATGAGGATGAGGAGAAAAACAGATATAGGCTTAATGAACTCTCAGATAATGATGAAACAGATATAAATAGTCATAAAACATTAGATAACAGCTCAGAAAAACAAAAAGAAACTTTAATAACTCAAAAGCAAAAAAATGTTGGCATTTCAAAATCAAGAAAAAGTATCGATCTTACCGATCTATCTGCAAACTTCTCTAAATCAGAAATAAACACGGCTTCTTTTAACAATGATGTAAATTGCAATTCCACACAAGAAACTATGTCTAAAAATAGTCTAAATCTAAATAACTATGGTAAAAACAACCCACCACAATCAAAAAACCGATCCCAGAACATCGTTCCAGTAAT
Organism: Epiperipatus broadwayi; assembly: GCA_028023455.1. Lineage (NCBI taxonomy): Eukaryota > Metazoa > Onychophora > Udeonychophora > Euonychophora > Peripatidae > Epiperipatus > Epiperipatus broadwayi. Next base: position 1,175,333 of record JAQFVV010000170.1, read on the forward strand.
TTTTAAAATTCCTAAAAATGCAGGTGGCGCTTCACAGGAACTAGCCACTGAACACCAAAACAAAAAGTTTTTAAGCCAAAAAACTGATTTTGACCAAGCATTGGAGCACAATACTGAAGAATTAAATGTTAACATACTATCTCAGTCACATGCTGAGGGAAACAAAACATCAAAACAATTTACTCAAGAAAAATCTACATCAGAACTCAACTCAAATAATGATATAAATTACAGCAAAAGTAATATCCCAAAACAAGCGCTACAACTTCAATCTGCTCTGAACACTTTTAAAACAGATTTCCCTCCCATTAGCTCAAATGATAAAGACAAAAACACTATCTATAATAATAATACAGTTTCTAATCAAATGTTCCCAATGCACATTCAATTGCAAAGATGACAGAATCCAGTCAAGCTAACGGGAAAAGCTATGCCTCAGCATTAAATAATAACACATCAAACTCTCAAAAAACAAGCACAAAAGAGCAGTCACAACATTATTATATCCTTGACTTAATTGATGAAGAAAATAGCACACCATTAAATGAAGAAATCAATTTTCAATTCAAACAATTGGCCTCACAGGAACCACTCAAAAATTATGAAGCAATAAATCAGGAGTTCAATTCAAGAATCCCTCCTCTTTTACTCAATTCTTTTCAGAACTATTATGATGAAAACACATTAATACTTAGTACAACAAATGACAATTGCAATTTGTTTACTTTTCCTATTGACGAATTTTTTCAATTATTAAAAAATCTACAACTAGGTTGAGGCTATCAAAAGAGTCTATCACCATCCCAACCGTCATTATTTCATAGTAGAGTTTCATAACCTCATCCAGAAGGAAATATTCAAAAGATCCCAACTCTACCTAAATCAAAGATACTTGGTAAAAATTGAAATGAATCATCCAAGAATAGCCTTTGGACTTGCCCGAAACTGCTATTTTAATTTCACTGAACTAGATCTACAAAGGCTCCTTTCCAAATATGGAGTCATCACCACTTTCAAATACTTGACTGAGAAAAGAGCAGACCTAGAACTTCCCTCAAATAACGTAGCATTTACAATCAAAATGCACAAAGGATTCACCCCTCGATATCCCATCCACATTAGATGACAGGAAATGTCCACTCTATATCTCCATTTGTGGAGTGCAACCTCAGTGCTTTTTCTGCAAAGAGAAAACACATTTATTCAAAGCATGTCCTAAAAGAATATGCGATACATGCAGTATTACAAAGACAAAAAACCACAAATGCATCTTAACTACCCAAAATCCAACAATTTTCTGTTGCTCCAACTCCAACAGCTACACATATCAAACAGCAAATTCAATAATTGAAACACAAATGGACATTGACTACCCAAAGGAACAAGAAGCAGCTCAAGAAACCATCAACAACACACATAACAACCATGATGATGTGCTACAAACAGAAAAGAACCTATTAAATCATCTCACACATGAACTTACTCATGAAAACAATTGCAAAGAAACACATCTTCAAAACACAGTGGATGAGGCTTTTTTAACTACTCAACTGTTTGGCCCCCAAATAACTCACTCTGATAATAATGCAACAAAAAATAAAAAAAAGTCAATAGAATCTTCTAGTTCACACTTAGAAGACACTAATAATTCTGCACCAGAATCAGACTTAGAAATAAAGCAATCACAAACTGTGTTAATAAAAGCGCCTCATCCCAGAAGGAAAAAAGAAAATAAAAAATCACAAACAATGGAAACACAACTCAATCAAGAAAATCCCTCACTAGATCTGTCTACTGGCACAACCTGCCAATCAGAATTCAATTTCAAACAAAACTTACTCACAGCAACAAAGAAACAAGCAACATTCCCAACAAATGCAGTATCTCTGGTTCCCGAAGGTCAAGGACGAGAACTTCATCACCTGGATGAACAAGTCCTTATTGAGCATAATATCTTGGATCATTAAACACAAGTCACCACCAATTTCCTATGTATCAATTTAATAATGTTGCTCAAAATAGGAGGTATCAATGTCAGGGGTTTTAACTCCCTCGATCGTGCTCATGCAGTTCAGAAATGGCTTCAAAAAACAAGAGTATACATTGCTTGCTTCTCCAAGACAAAATTACATCTACAATCTAACTATCAAATAGTTCAAATGATGCAACAATATGTTTTTTTCCATCCTGCTCCATCCACCTCTGCGTCATCTGGAATACCTTTCTTCATAAGTAAAAATCTTCCTCTCAATGGATTCAGAATTCTATATCTTAGTAAAGAACTTGTAATCACTAATCTCTTGATCGGTAATAACTCAATAAACATAATATGTTTATACATCCAAAACAACCCCTCCTTAGTTCTCTCAGTGATACTCAAAATAAATTTCCTATTATCCTCAGACGCCTCACTCATAATCTGCTTTGGAGATTACAATATGACATATGATCAGTTCAACACTAAATATCTTCCCCTAATCAATAAAGTGCTTCTCTGTGGAAAAGGCTTCTTCCCACCAGAGTCCTTCTCCTTTTATACACTCTGTAGAAGTTCTTTAATTGACCTTCTTTAATACTCTCCCAAGCTACATTTCAGTATTAACACTAAATTACAGTTTGTTCCCTTCACTGATCACCTAGCCCTACTAATTAACCTTCAATTAGATCCTTCCATAACAAATCATTCAAACTATAGGCACACAATCCGACTTCTAAATAAATCTAACACTCCTGAGTGGATTTTTTCCAAGGCTTATATTCTACTAAATAAAATACATGTGCTTACCTTACCTCCACTTCAGGCTTGGTCATCACTCATTGGAATTTTGAGCTCACTAATAGATTTCCAGACCAGAACAACCAAAGGTCCCAATAAACTGCTAAAAGACCTTGGATCCATCAGTAACAGACTCAGCACACTCCCACATACAGATGTCAGCACACATGATATTATGTATATAAAACTGCAATACTATAAGAAACAGAAGGTTTTGGTGCACTACATCACAACCAAAAGGTCTAGGATTTTCTTATCTAATCAGCACAACTGGTCATGCAGCTACATCAGGTGGGCTTTAGGCTCCACTAAGCATCCCACCCCCACCATGATTGGAAATTGATCACAATATTTACTGCGGTCCAGAAATGCTTGGGAAAATACACGATCACTTTACCACCAAATTACAGAGCAAACAGCACGCAACCGGCAAAACATGGAAAGCTTCAAGCAACAACCTTGAGCATAACATCACAGAAGCACAAATCATCTCAAAACTGCAATCATATCCGGAAAGTACACACCTCAGACTTCACGGAATCCCTAGATTCGTACTTCTACATTTGAGTCAGTTTACCGGCCCCATCGTGCGCAGGACAATTGATATACTGGCAGGTGACTTTCAGGACATTCCAGACATTTACCCGGTAGCCTTAGTACCATTTTTAAAAAAATCAAATAAATCCCTCCAGCTTATCAAACCTTTGGACCATTTCCATGATCCCACTTCTTATTAAAATTGTCAAATCAATAGTGAAAGACAGAATCCAAGAACAACTCTACCTGCACATCTCCAAATACCAATTTGCAAGGAAAGGAACCTCCACATTAGATGCAGTACAACAATTCATGCTCATAAAAGAACATGTCAGGTTATGCAGAAAGTAAAAACTGCTAGTCATACAACTCGATTTCGCATCTGCATTCGACTCTGTTGTCCCATCAATACTAATTCAAACATTCAAAGAATATCAAGTGCCTGAGGTTTTCACAAATATCAGGAAATCTTCTATTCAACCGCTGCTGTTTCACCTCTCTAGATGGATGAATATCTGAGGCATCAGACCTCATCTGTCGATCCCACAAGGATCACCATTGGCCACTCTCTGTTTCATCTCCTACATTAATCCCCTCCTAACAGAAATTGAATGCAGCATGCCCAGCATATACAACCCTGCATTAAGGCATCAGGTACATCACATCTCCTATGTTGATGATATATCGATCTTCCTGCCAGAACAAAAGTTTTTTCTACCTCTCATGCAAATTATCAACAATCACGTCAAAAAATTAAACCTGAAAATCAACTATGACAAATCCTCAATGTGGAAGATCACAACAGGATCAGTAATACCTTCTATCTTCACATCCCAACCTCAAAAATTTCTGGGGTTTCCCATATCAAAGTCAAAGTTAGCCATGACTAAAGAAATAACAAACTCAATACTAGAAAAAACTCGCAAATTGTAACCTCACTCTCCAGGGTCACCCTATCACTGCCTGGGAAAACATCCCTATTGAACATGTTAATTTTTTTCAGGTTAAACTATTTTCTTCCAGTAATTAGGCCTACTAAGATGTTTGAAACTGCAATGAACTCATTATGCTCCAGGCTTCTGTGGAAAGGCAAAGTAATGGCCATAAGTATATTCAAAATGCATATGCCAAAGGACATGAATGGGTTAGGCCTCCATTCTGTATCCATGCTTTTCCTTCAGAAAGTGATGTGCATGATAAGGTCCACATATCACAGATATCTGGAACAAGAACCATTTATTCCAGTAAATCCAACATATACCCCACCACCATTTTGTAGCAAGTGGTTGACAGAGCTATGGAAACACCTCACTAATATGATAACATTAACCAAACCTATTTTAGAGGGAAAGAAAACATATTGGCAGATGTATAAATTAAGATACCCAAACCTCACTGCCTCTCAACAATCGCTAGGGCTAAATAACAAGTCACTGATACGTAAATCAAAGAACTGGTACATCGAGTCCAAATACATAGATTTTCTGATAAAATTAAATCTAGACTCCCTTCCTACAAATCACTTCTTGGTCACAAGAAGAGATTTCTCCAAGCTCAAAATGCTATGTCAGCTGTGCTCAACTTCAGATGAAACTATCACTCATCTTTTGTATTTCTGTCTTTATTTAACCTCACTTAGATCCTACATCTGCCAACAGGTGTCCTTTGACCACAGATACTCCCTCTATATCGAAAATGCTATCAAGGCAGGAGTTTTTTCCACCATCAGAATGTCCATATTTTTTACGTTTGTGCTCTGTCTCACCAGGTGTGAGCACATCTTCCGATGCTCAGATAATAATGTTAAAGGCACCTATATCAAAATTTTGACAAACTTTCATGACAGAGATCGACTTCTGGCACCCAATAGATTACACACTGAATCCTGGGCTGGTGTCAAACTGTCCTAAGAAAATGAAATACCCCTCAGCTTCACCTGTATAAAGAGATAATAATGTCTAGCATCAGTATTTAAGTCAAAACTCAAGTTTATATAGACACTTTTATTCATGTATCTTTTTAGCTAATAAATTTTATTTAAAAAAAAAAAAAAAAAACTATTGAATGCCTTTAGAAATTTTTTTTAACTATTTCAATTCTCCAATTATATTCAACTATTGGAAATAATATATATTTTAAACCACTAAGCATTACATGATCACCATTCTTTATGCTTACACAAGCTGTTTACACAGAGGTAAGTCTCTCTATAGTAGTGCCACTCAGTGCAAGCCAGAGTGATCAATGGTTATAAGGCTCCTCATTGGTAAAACCCACAAGCTAGAAACTAGTCTGAAAAAATTGGATGAGTAGGCACTAGATAGAGATTTTATGCACAAACCTTCTTGCATCCATTGATTACTCTGGTTTGCACTGAGTGGCACATGCAAAAACTCCCCATACTGTAGTGCCACTCAGTGCATGCCAAAGTAATCAATGATTATAAAGCTCCTCATTGATAAAACCCACAAGCCAGAAACTAGTCTGGGGATATTGGATGAGAAGGCACTAGATAGGGATTTTATGCACAAACCTTCTTGCATCCATTGATTACTCTGGTTTGCACTGAGTGGCACATGCAAAAACTCTCCATACAGTAGTGCCACTCAGTGCAAACCAGAGTAATCAATGGACCCAAGAAGGTTTGTGCATAAAATTCCTATCTAGTGCCTACTCATCCAATATCATGTTATGTAAGGAGAGAGAGTGGTAATTGAATCTGGATCTTTACATTCTTGAAATATTGAAAATTTAAAGTAATTCACTAATTAAATGAGCCATTCTGCCAAAGGCAACAATGAATTAGTTAAGAAATTTAAGAACTTCGTAGATAAGTATATAAAATTTTTACTGATTGTTGGCAGAATGACTCAATTGGTTAGAGAGTTACTATTAAATTTCAATATCCAAGAATCTAAAGATCTAGGTTCAGTTCTTATGCTAGTACTGTAACTGGTTAGATCAATAACACCTAAGGAACAGAAGAGAATAATACCATTCAGAATGTTCTATATATACTAACCTATAGACTATCCCTAACACTTGAATGTAATTAGGAAATTTAAATAAAGTTTAAAAATTTTTCTAAAGACATTTAATATTTAATGTTCAATGATGAAAATAATCCAACAATGAATATACAATGTGTACCAGTGAAAATGTTATTGATTCCCTCTTCAGTGTCATTTTAAATTAATGCGTGTGATATACTGAGACACAGTCTAGTTATTTTCAACAAAAATTTTAAGATATTATCATGTGGAAATCATTAATATAACCATGAAATGTAATCATATATTTCATGACCTTAATGCACAATGGAACACCATCCTGAGATTACATTTTGTTTTAAATTTGGAAAAACTGCTATGGAAGAATTTGAAATGATTCAATCTATATATAACAATCAATGTTTCAAGAATATTTGGTGGCCTGAAAAACTTTAGAAATAATTGGTAAAGGTATAAAACACCCTTCCACATTTCATAACTCAAGATGCATGCACATTAGCACCTTAAACTTTTTGTGATGAATAACTAATACATGAATTCATTCAGAAATTATACTGCAGCCCATTTAAAAAGAATATATATCACCTTTTCATTAAGGTGCACTATAGATATATGAGTAACAATGGTCATAGATATTACATCCATTTCTTATTCTATGAAGATTGCGCATAGATGCCTTAATTAGCTTGAGGATTGCTCAAATTTTAAATGGCTACTTAGAAAATCAGATAACTTCTAATACTATGTTTCACATCCAGTATTGTTATTAAATTATGAGAAATATTAAGAAAGATACTGATTAATTTATACTCAGCAGTTGCAAGGGAGGTTTTGTTTACATGAAATAACATCACAATTAAAATTAATAATGGTACCTTTCTTCTTCAATCTCCAATTATTGACTAATACCATATTTGCCCCAAAATAATATCTAACCCAAAAATAAGCCCTAGCATAATTTTTCAGGCTGCTCATAATTTTAGCCCTACTCCACATATAAGCCTTACTTAAGATTACCAGCCAGATGTACAGATATTGTTTGTTGTTTCAGCCAGATGTACAGATATTGTTTGTTGGTTGAAACACACAGATGTGTTGAATTATACAAGGAGAGACCCAAAAAATAACTGGACTTTTGTAATAAAAAATTATATATTTATTTTTAGGTGTTACAAATTGAATCTCTTTCAAAGTATAGTCTATTTAATGCATTGCATCAGTCTAAACCTATTTTTCATTTTTTGAAGTAGTTCAACTTGCAAAGTGATACCTTTTAATGCCTCTGTCATTTTATTAGTCATCACTTCTAAAACTGAAAAAAAAAATTGAGATATTTATTCATTTGAGATTTAAAAGAAGTCATATACAGCAACATCCAGCAAATGTGACAGTTCCATAACTTGCAACATGCTACATTTAATTTAAAATTGTTTCACACTCAAGGCTTTGAGCATTAGCACATTGTTGTTATGAAGATTGAATTCCTAACCTTGCCACAAAATAGAATGTTTACATTCATTTGCGTCAAGCAAACGTTTTAAAACTTGTAGATTTTAAATGCCTGATTATTATGAATGAATTCTGAGTGAACAATGCCATTTGCACCAAAAAAATTAGCATTATATTGATATTTGACTTCACTCCTTTTTGAAAAGGGGGGCAGATGTGGTGAATTTAACACTTTAATTAAACTACTCATAAACTTGTGTTTTTCTGGAAAAACTTGCTTATAAATTGTTTTAGCAGTACAACTGTTTTTTCTGCTGCTTTCCCTAGAAAAAAACAGAATTTCATATTATTCCAACTTTTCAGCCATTACAAAAATCAGCAAATATGTTTAAAGAACTCTTTATAAAAATATGTGCTACATGTGATCACGATTTTACATTAGGATATCATTTAGAAGATTGATGCAAAAGGATCCCCATAAGAGGTATCTAGAAGTGGAAGCATGTACTACAACAGGTGTAGCTATCCAGAATGATCCTGAATAATTTGGGGCTCTTGCAAAGTAATGAATGTATAAATATAGATCTTTGAACATGAAAAAATAAGATATCCTTTGATAATAATTCCTAATGTATCTTTTGGGGCAAAAAATTAATATAAGACCCCAATCTTATTGGAGGGTACAATCAGGGCAAGTTATAAAATGAAAATAAGTTCCACAGTGATTTTATTTTAAAGTGCTACACTTGCAATTGATGAAGTGCACATAAAAATCTTTCCTTGTCTATCTTAGTTAGTACTGAAGTTAATATTTAAGATATAATTGAATACTTCATATAAAACTATTATTAAACCTCATGAACTTGATCTTGATGTTATTTTTTTAATTTAATGTCATGAATTTATTCAAACAATGTAATGTTTTTATATATCAGTAATTTTATATTTTATTTTATTTTATTTTAGACAAACCTACAATATAAAATGAAAATAAGTTCCACAGTGATTTTATTTTAAAGTGCTACACTTGCAATTGATGAAGTGCACATAAAAATCTTTCCTTGTCTATCTTAGTTAGTACTGAAGTTAATATTTAAGATATAATTGAATACTTCATATAAAACTATTATTAAACCTCATGAACTTGATCTTGATGTTATTTTTTTAATTTAATGTCATGAATTTATTCAAACAATGTAATGTTTTTATATATCAGTAATTTTATATTTTATTTTATTTTATTTTAGACAAACCTACAATTTAAACTCACAATCTTGCTTAGCAAATACCTATTACTAAAATGTTAACATCTTTATTTTAATTAATACTTTTAATATTACACTTACTTTAGCAGATGTTCTCCTGGGTATAATATTGTTCAAACATTTTTGTCAATAACAATATCTTTAAATGTAAATAAAAGGGTTTGAATTCAGGATTTTCCAGTCTATTCATCCTACACTCTATCTCAAGCAGTCCGATACACACACACACACATGCAAATGCATGATTTTCAATACACATATTTCATGCAGAACTAGCACTCATCAGTTGGGCCAGATCATAATCTCTCACTCTTATATATGATCATGCTCAGTTTATATTAAAATAGCAATTTTTCAAACAGTAATGGACAGACTTCAATCTTCTCACCATTCCAACTATTCAACTGTTCCTTTCATTAAAAAACTGATGATAAATGCTCAAAGCCATTGTAGAATTTAACGTTATTGTCATACCTATCTAACCCCTCATATTATCGGGAATTATTGTTTGCTTGAGATGGAGTGGAGGATGTGTAGACTAAAACGTTTTGAGTTCAAATCTTTCTATTTACATATATATATATATATATATATATATATATATATATATATATATATATATAATCAAAACTACCCCAAATCTAAAATTAAACCAGACCAGCATAAAAATAATATTAAAACACAACCTAAGGTTTCACTGCTACAAGCAGACTTCTCAAGTGTAAAGAACTACAAAAAAACCACACATTATATATACTATTAAAAACTACCCACAAATCCATTCATGACATTTAGTACAAGCAAACTACATACTGCCTTAAAATTAAATATGTTGTAATTTATGAATGAATTGGCATTTTGTTTTACTAATAGGATTTTTTTTCTGTAAACTGTACATTTTCAAACTCATCTTTTCTTCATTTACAATAGCATTATTTTTAGCTGGAAATCCATTCTAAAGGTTTGAACTGTATATCATCATATTAATTTTGATAATTTTCAAATGCACTGCCAAATTTGCCATATATTTGGATCCTAAATAATAACTTGTTTCTTTAATTAAGTAGATAAATATACAGATTAAATCACTTTTAGCCTTTATCAATTCTTTCGCTTTTTACCTACCTTCATGTACATAATAAATTGGTCCATTTATATATTTGGATATGCTTTTAGTAACATTTTTAGAAAATATTGATAGCATTTCAGTACACCTTTTATATATATATAATTGCTAACTTTTTAGTAATTATTTATAAAAAAATTAATTTTCCAACTTTCTAATATTTCTTTAATTCTTGTACCATAAGATATTGTGCCTGGATTGAGATCAATGCTTTATTATAAAAAAGGCCAAGTGATTTATCCAGTGGAATGTCAGGTAATGTTTGAGTACCAAAGTGTCAGCATTGAGCTCCAGTCTAAATTTATTGATATCTGCTTTCAGCTATAAGGGTTTTGACACTTTATTTTATTTATATTATTTGGTACTAAATGTAATTGGCTTAACTCTTTAAATACTGTTTTTACATCATAAAAGATTACTGGGATTACTAGTCAATATTTGAAAATTTCATTAGAAAGTGGTGGTTTATCATAGTAATATTACGTAAGACTTAATTTATAAATTCAATGTGTAATCTAAAAAATTGTTATTATTAGTTTTCATTGATCAGATGTTTTTTTTTTCGTAAACTTGTAATAGTATTTGTAACACCTTTTCCAATTTCTAAAAAAGATCAATTGTAAGTTTTAAAGTTTCTTTGAATTTCTCTTTGCCCTATATCTAATATCAGCTTACAAAATGATGGCCTTAGAATTTCCAAAGTTCTTTAGAATTGACAGGTTTAGAATTTTTATTATTCTATCTTTAAAAATTTGTGTAAATTTCTTTTTTCTTAGTGACTTTTTAAAAAGTGAGGAGAGAGATAGAAAGGGGGGGTGTGAATGGTATCTGTACTATTCCCTAATCCCTAATTCAAACAACCTGTTTTGTTTTATAATGAATAGATTTGATTTTTTTTGTATGATTTTGTCTTTAAAAAATTTTTAAAGTTCTTTATTGTTGGCTTTCTAAAATGTAACAAGGAAAGGGCAAGGATAAATTGTGTGGATTTATTACCCATTTCAAACAAGTTCTTTGGAAATTTTGAGTACTTTAAAAAATTGTAAATTTCTTCTTTCTTATTATCAGCTTTTTATAAAGAAACTGTGAAAAGTGTGAACTGCATCTATTACCTAATTCAAACAACCTTGTTTTGATTTCTAATTGAGTTTTGAACATATTTTGTTTTTAAAAATGTATCTTCTTTTCTCATTGGCTTTTTAAAAAGATAGGAGGGAGAGGTTAGTGAGTTGTAATAGTTTTGTGGATTTTGATCCGGCAACATTTAATACAAATCTAATCATACACTCCAAAAAAAATAAACTGAGTGGCTATAAAAACAGCCAAAAAAAAATCTGTCAATGAAAACTAATTCTAAGAGATTTTACATTACACAGTGAATTTATAAATGTAATCATAGTAGAATTTACTTCTATAAATCCCAAACTCTCTTGGAAAAGAAGAAAAAAATTTCTAAAGTCAAATAAGAAAAAGAATCCAAATTTCCAAATCGATTTTTTTTTTCAATTACAAATAAGAAAATGGTTATTTAAAATTAATCTATATTTTGCAAATCATATATTTTGCCCTCCCCCGTGAACTCATCTCTCCTCTCAAATACACTGCTCTTCTTTTTTTTCCATATGTCATAGCATCGGCCAGGAAGTGTACCCACAACAACTGTCTGCAAGCAACTGCTTGCTTGCAAGGCAGCTGCACTGACTCCTCGACTAACAAAGCTTGACACTTCTTTAAATCCAATAATTTGCCAAAAATGAAAAGACTTCTCAATAAGTACACATGCAAGCGGTTTTAAATTAAGCAGTGAATTTATAAATTTAGTGGTAGTAGTATTAACCCAGTGTTTAAAGATAATTATAAAAAAATTTATATATAGATATCTGATTGGTACCTATTACTTTTTTTTTAAATTGTAAATTTTCAAATTTATTATTTTTCTTCATTTGCAATAGGATTATTTTTACCTGTCCATCAAGATAAAAAATAATTCATAATTTGAAATTTAGTTGTTCTTTATATTCCTCAGCTGTTGTATTTATTAATAACTAAGTAAACTCTATAATAAAGTTTAGTGTGTATATACTTATGTAAAAGGTAGATAAATGTTGATATTTTTCATCCTGTTAGCAGAATAACACAAGAGAACGTTATTTTCTAATTTGTTAAAATGAGCTTTAAAAAGGCTGAATTGTGAAATATTCATATAGGAACGTTATTTTCACAGAGGTATTATATTTCTCAGTGCTAAATATTTAGTACTGACATTTATTTAGGTGGTTGTTAAAATTATTAAAATTTATATCTGCTTTACGATTTCACTGTGAGCTGATTACTTTGCTTTGTTAAGATCACTACAAAGCAATCTTTTTTTTCCTCTTTCTCTTTATTTAACTTTAAACGATTTTAACAAAACATTAATTTTACATAAATAACTCCTGATAAATCATTATGTTTGTTGTCATTTAATCATCTCTTAACTTACATATGTGGCAATTATATTATTTGATTGATCAAACTTATTTCTTCAAAATAAAGAAGACTGACCCCTTCTATTTTGTTAATGAGATGTTAAAATTTTAAGGCAATGATCTTTGTGAGCATACATTATAAAACTTATATAGCTTGAAATATTTACAGGTATCATCAACATCATGAGCTATTATCAATCCACTGCAGGATGAAGGTCTTTCCAAGTTCAATCCATCGTCTCCGATCTTTAGCTTCTCTTCTCCACATCACACCTGCACACTTTCTTATTTCATCCATCCATCTCAGATGTGGTCTTTTTCTGGGTCTTTTACAATCTCCTGGAATCCCGTTTAAGATTTCAATTGTTCATCTATTATTATCTCTTCTAGAAATATGTCCAGCCCAATTCCACTTACAGTCTTTTTATTGTTTCAATGAGGTCAGTAACACCTGTTTGTTCTCTGTTTCTTTTACTGTCATGAACTATTCAAAACTTTGTTTTCACAACATTTTTTTTTTAATATCGCTTATGCGATACAGGAACTATTTTTGATTTTTATACAATTATCATAGACATATATATATATATATGGGACACGATTTTACATGCTATAAATTGATGTTTATTTATTTTATTTAAATCTTTTATTAACCGCAATGCTATAGTGTTGAAATCCCTGTTATCTTTTAGTTACTTAAAACCCTACTTAATTTTATACTATTCGAAGTTTTAATTTTTGTGTGTTGGGGTTATGAGTCGATTCGCGATCGTCACACTGTTTATATATGTGTGTATGTGTAATGATTTTAAATTTGATATGAATGCTGCTTCTGGAGTTAAATAGAAAATATTACAAATTACACTTTCCAAGTTTTTAGTTTCGTGTGAAAGTCTGAGTTCAAACTCTCATATATTACGTATTGAAGTTCAGTTATGAAAAAGCCTGTACTATAGAAAAAATTTAAATGGCTATTATAAATTTAAATATGGAGTACACAATTCTATGGTTTTGATCTCGTGAGTTATATACATAAGTTTTCTATGCCACGATAAGTTAGTAGGCAATGTGGTATTTTACAACCGATGATGATATCAAATAGTAAATCTTTACCACTGTTTTGGAATGTTTTAACACAACTAGAATAATAATTAAAGAAAATAGACAAACTATTTTAAAAAAAAAAATAATAATTAATATATATCTTAAAATAATATAAGTAATAAATTGTTATAATAAATGTCCATGATACATCAGAAAATAGTTTACAAATTTAATTAAAAAAAAAACAACAGAATAATGTTTACGGTCAAAACAATCAAGTGTTATCATATATTAAAAACTTTAATTTTATATTCTGAAGGAGGGGGGGGGACAAATTTTTTAATTGATTATATTAATAAAATTTATAAATAGCCAAAGTTAATATTACCTTTTAAATTTTTCATTTCTATTAACTATCCAAATATGTAAATTTTTATTTCGTTATTCTTACTATATGTGATAACATCTGATTGTGACAAGCTAAAAATATTTTCTATTTAATATAAATTAATCCTCGCGTTAATACTAGCTTCCTTCATAGCAAATGCAACCATTTGTTTGATTTAAACAAGTATAGAAAACATTTACTTTTTTATTTTTTGTATAAAAAAAAATCGCCGATTTTTCTATTCGACATTCTCACTTTGTAAATACTTTTATAAGATTAACATATTTTATTGATTTTATGTATACTTTGAATTAATCTAAGAACAATGCTCTATATAAACTTTATAAATATTGATTTTAATAGTTTTTCCCGATAGACTTTTTGTTAGATTAAAAACGATCGTTAAAAAAATAATATGAAACTTAAATATAAAAAAATCTAGAGCCAATTGCTAGAATTTAATTTTAAAAAAATAAATAATCTTTGCTGGTTGTTTTTTTTTTTTTTTGTTACGTGATTCATTGCTAATAGCCATTGCGCATGTGCGATTATAACTTTTAAAATAAAAAAAAGCGCTACGTGGCAGATTCTGGAGTTTAAAGCCCACGAATCGGTCCAGTTCTATCAATTCCGGCGATTTACCTTTTTATGAACTCTCGGTTGGACTAATAAGTGTTGCAATAACTATAAAAACAAATCCACAAACATCAGCATGCCCACATGTAATATATAATGATTCTTCAATGGGTCTATTTAATATGTTGTGTTATTAATTGCTGCACCATTTTTTTTTTTTTTTTCAATAAAAGGGTACAGTTCTTTCCCTAATTGTAGCCACTTGTTGTATCTTATTCTTGAACCATATTCCTGGAATGAAAACAAATAATATTATATCTTTGAGAGTATCCTGAATATAAATTTTGTATGCGTCTGATTCTTCCAGAAAGTCTTACTAAAGTTTACGATAACATTAATCTATTGCAATTCATTCAATTCGCATGCCGAATCCAATTAATGAATGTATTAGTAGTCGATTCAATATCAACAATCTTGCCGGAGACAAATGTGTATAAATCTCATAAAGAAGATAGAAAGTATACCTTAAATGGTATTTATTCAAAGTAACAACTGGTCACTTGGGTTTAGCATACCATATTTTCTTAACTCTAGTTTTAATTAAAAAACGAATGAAGAATTTAAATTCTAATAAAAACAGATAATATGCTGACTTAAGTTTAATTTTTGTTGTTATTATTAATTATTTGAATACCATCCCTTTAAATTCATATAACCATTCTTCCATGGGTTTTATTGCTTTTAACTCACGTCTTTGGTTTGTTGTTGTTTTGTTTTGTTTTTTGGCAGAAAAATTTGCTCAACTTGCTTGGAATTGAAAAATATTCCTTTACTATTTTTAAATAAATATATAAATACAACATCTTCAGAATCTTGCAGAGCATTCTTAAATGAAATTATTTTCAATGCTTTTATGATAATTTAATAGGCAATTTTAAATGCATATTGTAAAATTGACATAGTAACAGTTCTACATACAAATAATTTAATTGAAATACTTATATCATCATAATAAAATACTTTAGTTTTTTCATCACTAAATGCAGCAGAACAACTGAAAGAGTCCGTTTCTTACATTCGCATAATAAATTAGGCAAAGTAGCACACCGGAGGCTACATTGCATCTTGGAATTCAAGATTTCTTTTTTTTTTTTAAATCTCCTAAGATATTTAAATTGATTGATATTCTCAAACTGGTAATTATACAAGCTAAAATTTGATGAACATTTTTTATATATTTATTTTTTTATATATATTTTTTAAACATTTTTAATCCCTCTTTAAGTACAGTAAAGTACCATTTTTAATAACTATTTAATAAGCATGCTGGTAATGTTATTGTTAAAATTTTAGATGTAATCCTTAAATTCAGATGCAAATAAGTAATTAAAAGATTGCTAAGAAATAGTAATGAATCACATTTGATAATTTAATGTTATTACTTAGTCATAGTACTCTACTACTAAGTTAATCTGAATTTGAATAAAGAACTAAAAATATATCAAAATATTATCTAAGATATTTTGTAGCTATTTTTGAGTAGATCATTAAAACTAGTCAACACTTAGACAATCCCAATATCAATAACAATCAATAATTTCAAACTGTTCTCAAGACAATCAACAAATAAATGGAATTCCACCTTTATTGTTAATGAAAGTTGCCTTGACAACAGTTTGAAATTGTTGATTGTCATTGATATTGGAATTGTCTATACATTGACTGTTTTTAATTATATATATATATATATATTGTAAAGTTATGAAAAAAGAGATGATATAGAAAGATGGAAAATTATCATCTTCTCCACATTTCTAAACTATTCTGCTGTAATAAAATTTAGTTGCACCCACTTTCCATTCATAGAATAGATATCTGGAGGAATAGAGACATTAAAACTATTATTTTTAAACAATTATTTAATAAACTGATTAATAATTTAAAAAATTAAAATGGCATGATAATATAATAAATAAATCTTAAATATCAAAAAATATAATGTTCTATAGCAAATCTGTTTAATCAGTTTACTTAAATTCATCAATTTAATTAATTTTTACTCTCACTGAGTTATTTCCTTTTCAAAAGCTAAAGTTGGAAAACAACTTTTCACAATCAGAAATAAGAAAATTATACATTAGCTAAAACCCCATTTTTATAATTTTGGAAGCAATATACTATATTAAAAAACATGTTTCCAAAAAAATGTTAAATTAATAAAATTATTCATTATTATTAGTTATTATTTCTATAAAATGTTTTATCTAAAAAGTAGATATAATTTGCATAGTAAAATAACTTTACCATGGATTTATTTGTTTTGAGTTCTTTCCTGACAATTGTGATTTTCTGTTTTTTCATGTTGGTTTTCTTCTTATAGGCTTCTCCATTAACACCTACTTGCAGGTTAATATGCACAGTTAATTTATCTATTTATTGCCAAACAATATTTTCAACTTTCACAAGCTAAATTTATTCATTTTTGCAGCAATTTATTTTCAATCAGGCTAACACGCAAAAAGAGGCATTCATGCTTTTGAATGGAGATAAAACCTATTACAGATTACTTTAGGACAATTTTTCTTTTTCTACATTTTCTTTAGTGAGCAGGTTTCATGATTGAGGTTTGGTGATGTTCAGCTTCTCACTAAACATTGCACATGGTTTTCTTTAACTCCATTTTAGAAAACACTTTATACAGCTAAACTTCTGCTTCCATTTTCTTCAACATCTAAATCATGAACAACTGTTATTCACAGGATACTGAAGTCTTCTGATTTTCTATACTCTCAATATTATGTTTTTGGAACAATTCTATATCCATTCAATCACAATCTTGTCTTCCACATTATTGCATTAAACTCTGACTAATTGAATTTATTTCTACAAAATGTTATTTTTTCCTTCAAAATTTAAATTGCAAACCAACATGTCAAAAAAAATTAAATTCCAATCATTTCTTTAATGCTAAACTAAGATAATCTGTTAATTAATTTTGTTTTGGAAAATATTGCCTTTGTTTTGGAGAGACATAAAGAGAATGGAAAAATAGCTCTAATTAATTAAAACAAAATTTAATAAAAATGTTGAGATCTTACTTTTTTTCCTTTTTTTCATTTAAAACCTTTATACTCATTTACCTATTTTAATTATTATCTTTTAAAAATTAACATTAATCAAAAAAACTATTGAAAAGACAACAAAATTATTTATTTTATTAGCTTTTTTAAGCATTAAAACTATTAAATAATCAATGAAGAGAGAGAATTGAAAAGATGTTTACATTATTTTATATTTTTTTCTCCCACTTATAACACATTAAATTATTATTATTATTATTATTATTATTATTATTATTATTATTATTATTATTATTATTATTATTATTATTATTATTATTATTATTATTATTATTATTATTATTTACAGAAAAATGTCTGAAATTTTCATATCATTTGGTAAAGAAAACATTTAATTAAATCAATTCTTATTATTATCCAAAAAAGCATAATGTTAGATTAAATTTAGCATTCACCCATTAATTAAATATATTTTTAAAAAGCTTGTAATATTTCCACAGGGCCAAAGTTGGCCACAAATCTATAATATTACAATATATTATACCTTTATAATTTGAGTTTAAACTTAGTAATGTTATTTTTTGTTAGTCTATTTCTTTTATTTTAATTCTAAAATTATCTAAATTAATTTCAAAAACTAATTAAAATAATTTGCCTTAATATTAAATAGCTTTAAATAACACATTATAAAATTAAAATAACACTACATATTTTCTAATAGCATATAATTTTATATTATCTCAGGACAAAACTTTAAGATTAACCATTTTTTTCTTTATTTCAAATTGCACTGAGGTCAGAACCAAAAAATTCAATTTCCATCTTTAGCTCTCTATTGAGAGATTTTGCTAACATTTTTCTTTTAAACTTTGAAATTCATGTAGTTTTTTTCTAAAATTTTAATTTCAAAAAATCTGAAGATGTCAGGATAATAAAAAAAGGTGGGCATGGGTGCTCATTAAGTTCTTGGAGGTCTTGAACATTGTGACATTACTCTGAGACAATATTACAAATGACTAAAACATGAGTTTTTGCAAAGTTTATCATTAGTTTTGCATTATAATTATTAGGAATCAACAATATATATTATTACATATTTATTTCCTACAAAAGTGTTTCATTTTTAAATATAAAAGATTATATTTTTCTGAATAATGTTCCATGGAAATTATAATGATGAGAAATATGATCTGTCTAGAAATGGTGCCACTAATAGACTGTTCAAAAATGTAGCAATATCATAAAAATTACTACAAAAATTTAAACTTTTAAAGCATCAGTTGATAGATTTATTAAATATTAATTATTTATTCAGGTTTTAAAAACAAGCATGAAAGAAGATTTTGTGCATTTTCAAATTCAGCCTGCTCCTCACTGGAGTTGAATGATGAAATAGCACTTTGTTTTGCTTAAAATCTAATTTTTAAAATAATTTCAACAATCAAATGTGATTTTTTTAGAATTTATTTAATTTCTGGACAAAAATATCTATCAAATGAAATTTATTATATTCTGATATATAATAATGATTTAATATTAAAATCAAAGTTGAATGTCTATAGCAAGCGAGAACAAAAAACTGTCATAATGCTTGCGCATTGCAAGAGTGTTAATATTTGTCTATTCTTAGAATGATATAATAAAGTTAAATAATGTATGGAATTGAAGGGATTTGAATGCAGGTTTATTCATTTTATTCATGCTCCAATCCATCTCAAGCAATTGATACATATAACAACATACATGTGAAAATGTTATAAAACCAACACTCATCAATTGTGCCAGATCATAATGTCCCACACATATATACAATCAATGCTCAGCTTATATTATGATAGCAATTCTCTAAACTTTAATGGAGAATCTTCAATCTTCTTAACCTTCCAACAATTTAACAAGCCATTTCATTAAAAAAATCTACAATGGAACATGCATTGTCCTTGGTGAATTGGATATTGTAAATATACTAGTGTAGACATTATGTCACTTTAACCCCTCATGTTATCAGACCATTGCATATTCATATATATTAATAGTAGAGGGTTGGGCTGAACTTATATTAACATATAATGTAATTTTAATGCAGTATATAATTTGGCTACATTTAACCTTTTGACTGCTAATTATATTATTGGCCTGAGTGAGTTAAAAATCAAGACTTTTAATTGGCCAAGACAAAGTCAATTGTCAAAATATTTTCACCTTTTAATATCATATTCACTTTAGATTTGTTTGTAAAAAGTATATTAATAATTTGTCAGGTTATGAAAGTGAAAGAAAGTTCTTTCAAAAATAAATTTCTATTTGTTTATTGTAGAAATATTCCATAGTGGCAAATTAAAAGCTAAACTTAGTAATGAATTAAAAAGAGTTGCTGATGTAAATTTTTTTTTCAGTTTTACGTTACAAAAAAGTAAATATTTTTTTTTACTAAAATCTTAAATATTTTTTTTAAATAATTTTATTTTTAACATTATTTAGTAAAATAATTATAATTGGTCAGAAAATACTTTTATAATTGTCTAAAATATTTGTTTATCATTTTTGAATTGAAAATCTTAGTGTTTTTCTTTGATTATGCAGTTTCTTTGTTTTTACCAGCCAATCAGACTGTCTTTGAAGGCTAAGAGACAATCACCGACAAGCTTTCTTCTTGGATAAGCTTTATCGACAGTTTTATTGATTTTTTACTTGTAAAATAATTCAAGAGAGGGCAGCATCTTACAGAACTTTTAAAAACCTATATAATAAGTGTATAATGTCTATCTTAGCATTAAAAATGATGGAATTAGAGTGACGTCAATTGTCAATGCAAGGTCTCGTAACCATCAGCACAAAGGTTAATATTTTCTATGTATGAAATTCAGGATTTTTCATTCTATTCACGCTCCAATCTATCTCAAGCAAATCCACATGACCACATACATGTGAAAAAGATACATGATCTCCAATATACATATTTCATGCAAAACCAGCATACATCAGTTGTGCCAGATCACAATCTCCCACATATGTAAACAATCAGTGCTCAACTTATATTAAATAGCAATTCCCTAAAAGTTGAAAGATATACTTTAATCTTCTTACCTTGCTAGCAATTCAACTGTCCATTTCACTGAAAAACCAACAATGGAACACACAAAGTCCTTGGTGGGTTTGATATTATTGCCATACCCACATAGACATTACATCAATCTAATTTCTTATATTAGATACCATTACATATCCATATATATTAATAGTAGAGGGATGGGCTGAAATTATACTAATATATGATGAAATTTTAAAACAGTATGTAATTTGCTTGTATTGAATATTTTCTAAATATGTAATTAGAAGTGTTTGAACTCAAATCTTCATTCTATTCATCCTTCAATCTATCTCAAGCGGTTGATAAACATGTACGTGGTTATGTGTATCTTGCTTGAGATAAAATGGGGGATGATTAGGATAAAAAATCTTGAGCATCTTTTTCACAACTTTTTCATATTTATGTGGTATGTGTATCAGTTACTTGAGATGGATTGGAGGATGAATAGAATGAAAAGTCCTCAGTTCAAAACTCTCCAATTACATACATAAAAAATATTTGTTTTAAGAAAATTACATACTGCTTTATAATTACATTACATCTTAGTATAAGTTCACCCCATCTTTCTACTATTGATATATATGTATATGTAATAGGCCCATAATATGAAGGGTTAACATCAGTATAACTACAATATCAAATCTACAAAGAGCTTTGAGCATTCCAACATTGGTTTTTCAATGAAATGGACAATTGAATGATTGGAAGGGTAAGAAGACTAAAACCTGACCATTAAAATTTAGGGAATTGCTATGTTAATATAAGCCGAGTAATGATTGTAGATATTATGGCAGATTATGATCTGTCCCAACTGATGAGTACTGTTTTTGCATGAAATGTGTCATTGGGGATCATATATCTTTTTCACATGTATGTAGCTATGTGTATCAGTGGCTTGATATGGATTGAAAAATAAACAGAATGAAAAATTCTGAATTCAAATCCCTCTAATTTCATATATAGAAAATATTCAGTATAAGAAAATTACATACTGCTTTAGAATTTTATATATATATTAATGGGTATATATATATAGAATTTTATATATATATTAATGGGTATATAAATGGTTTTATATGACAATAATAAAATAAAGTAGGATTTTGATGAATTCATTTGTTGACATTTTACTTGCTGCTTACATTTGAAAAATAATATGTAAACATAAATAAACAAGTTATTAAATTATTGTTAAAGTATGTGTATGCATGCATGTGTATTTATATGCTGATATGGTTATGCAATATTAAATTTTATTTATTTAAAAAATATTGTTTTAAAATATTTAATTTATTTGAAATGGTATTTTAAAAAATATTGATTATAGTATATAAAATAGATAAAAAAACCATTTCTCATATTTTATTTAAAATATGATTTTATATCATTTTTAAAATGTATTTCATGTTTTTGATTTGTAAATTTATATATATTATTATTATTTTAAAACATATTGTAATATTTATTTTATAAAATATTAGAAAATATTTTAACATCACAGGCTCAATCATGTATTTGTAAGAATTTTTATTGAGTGAATGTATGGACCAATATAACCTCTTAAGAAGAAAATATATGGAAATGAGTAATGTTAGAGAATATAGTATAGAATATCATAATGGCAGTATTTAGTATAATGACATACGTAGACATCATCAAGAAAGAAAAAACTATTTAAGCCTGTGATATTGGATTAGACTCTCTCATTTATTGCCTCAATATCTAAACTATGTAAAAGTTTATGCAATATATATTGTAATAGTTATATTGGCCATGCCAAAATTACATCATTATCTTTTTGGAAAATAACAGGATATATTCATTTAATTACTTTTCCCTTAATTCATTATGGAGAACACCCCAAAAACTTATAAAAATAACAAATGATATGTAAATGAAGTTGAAAAAATATTAAAATGAGATAGATTTTTTTTTCATTTTTCCTATTCTGTTTGGAAGTAGGAAAAAAGTAAAAATTATCTATCATGTAATAGAAAAACACACTATAAGTGTAAACTTCTAATTATATTTTAATTTTGTTCAAAGTGATGGAGGTACTTTTTGTACTGAGACTTGTAGGTTAAACTAATTAGTTCTCTGGTTTCTACCCTAGTGCAGTGACCCAATCTATATTTCTTATCAACTAGTTTAAAAATAATTACTATTGATAAATGAAACTTTGCAAATGGATGGCCAGAGAAGAAATAATAATATTAATGCCTTGTGTAACTACATTTAATGTTTTATTTAATGATACTAAA
Organism: Epiperipatus broadwayi; assembly: GCA_028023455.1. NCBI lineage: Eukaryota > Metazoa > Onychophora > Udeonychophora > Euonychophora > Peripatidae > Epiperipatus > Epiperipatus broadwayi. The sequence continues at coordinate 1,198,405 of JAQFVV010000170.1, forward strand.
AGAAAGAAAAGTATTTAAAAGAAGAAAAGACTTTCAACACAACCATAAGATATTTTAAAGCCATAACCATTAATGCTTTGATATTGTTTGTTAATTATGAACATTCAAGACAAATAAAGGAAAAGAATACTTATAAACTTTTAAAACACTAAAGCATAAAAATTATTTTTCAAGCTCTTCAAAAATAATGTTAAGTTTTTATTCTTGAAGGAACTATAAGAATATAATATTTGAATTTAAATCATTTATAGCAAGAATTATATAATAATTTCTAATAATAAATTAAATGAAACTATTTCTAAAAAAGTTATCTAGCAATAATAAATCACTATTTTATATGTAAAAAGTTATCATGTAAAATTATAAAATGATAAAACATTTGAACTTTGATTATAATTTCTGACTTGAAAAGCATTCATGAAAGAAAATTCCCAAAAAAGGTTTTGGTGACTTAATGTATTATTTATTGATTGATTTATTATTTCATTTTGTCATTAATAAATTATTTTTATTTACCAATTTCTTCATTGTTATTTTATAAAAAAACACACTCATTATATTGAGTTAGCATCCTATTATAATACTTTCACCTTATACATTATGCTAATAAAATATACATAATTATCACATATGCATGACCGATAGAATAATTCCCCCATAGCTCTGAGAACATGATCTTCTACATGGTACATTTGGAGTGTATGGTAGCTAAAGCAAATGAATATTTGTGTGTAGAGTGAGCTTAAGTTAAATAACGACTACTATCATATTTTTTCCTTGTATATTTTGCTACTTCTGCTTATATTGACTAAATTTACCATTACAATATATATATAATTTAAATTTTAAAACAAATGGATATCATAGTTAAATTTTTAAAATGATTGTTCAAAGACTTCAGACATTTTGAGAATCTTAACAATAACATCCAATTAAAAAATCATTTCATTATGATAAATATCAAAAGATATGGGCTACAATATACTTTGTAGAAATACATGAAAAATTTGTTTCCCAAATAGCTGCATTAATGCTGTAAAATTTTAATTATAAAAAACTTCATTTAAAAAATAAAAAAGTTTGTTGTAAAAATGGATACATATATGGAACACTAGTATGTTGGAATAATATGCATTAAACATAATGTCTATCTACGCAAGTAATAACATCATGGGATTTTCAGTAGAAAATCTAAAAGAATTTGAACTATACATTATTGTGAGTGATTATATAAAATATATAACTGAATCAAAGTTTTGGTGTACATAATAAATATTATTTTTCAATGGAGTTACAATTTGAAGGACATTTCTTGTGAGTATAAAAGTAAATTTAACTAGTAGTATATTTTTACAAATTCTTTATGTTATAAAAATAGATGTGTTTATTTAGTATTTAAGAAAATATATCATTACCAAAAGAAAAAGATTAAAATAAATATTAAACAGAATAAAAACAATATATTTTTAAAGATAATTTTAGTTTGTTTAAATAAAAGTGTATTTGTTTACTTCTTCATTTACATTTAAAAAAATTGGTTTTTATGTGGAAGTAGTTGTGGGTGATATTAATGAATGTGTATATTTAATAAACATTTATAATTTACAATTTTTATGTATTTAAATTAATAAGTTCATGCTTATTGAGATAAGAAAAGTAATAAACACATTAAACATAGTAATTAAATTTTATAAAATATAATTTTATGTAATTGTTTATCTATATTTATGCTAGGATATGTTTTTCTTTTTTGTTTGTTTTTTAGTGTATTTATCACAACATATGGTAGAGACATTTATAAAGAAATATAATATGTGTAATATATAAATGGAAATTAATTCAAGTGTAAACTATTTAATAAAGAATATTTTATTTGCTTGTTAATTTTACATATTTTTATTATTAATATAAATTAATCAAATTGCTGTAATATAAAATATTTAATTAAAACATATCGTGTAGAGTAATTATTATCAGAAGCAAAAAATTGATATCAGGTAATGAGGAAATTTAACTAGTATGAGTTAAAATACTAATTAAATTTACAGAGGCAAGATTAAAGTAATAATACATCCACAATCTCCACTTTCCCCAATGAGCTTAATTACTACAAAAACCAAAAGGACTGAAAGTATTAAAACTGTGAGGAAAGGCAATGTGCTTTTTTTCATATCTTCAAAACACCCAGCAGGAGCATTTTATTCCATTGTATTTTTATGTTAGACTATTTCTAGCATCTAATATGCTTATTGAATATCTTTAGAAAAATTTAACTTTATTTAAATATTCCAAATACATCCAACTGTTATAAATAGCACAGCAAACAGATTAGTATATGCACAACATTTTGAGAGGTATTGTTCTCCCCTCTTCTTCAGGTGTTGCTAGCCTGACCAGTGACAGTACTAGTATGGGATTCAAACCTGGATCCTTAGATTGTCTAACCAACTGAGCCATACTAGTACTGTCACTGGTCAGACCAGCAACACCTGAAGAAGAGGGGAGAACAATACCTCTCAAAATGTTGTGCATATACTAACCTGTTTGCTGTGCTATTTCTAACAGTTGAATGTATGTGGAATATTTAAATAAAGTTACATTTTTCTAAAGACATTCAATATGCATATTAGAATATTGAAATGGTCCAATATAAAACTATAACTACAACACCATCATCACAAACCTTCAGAAAAACATCTTATTCCCAGGATCTTAACTCCTGAAGGTCAATTAACCTACTAGTGTCATGACACACCACCCTGATGTTATTATTTTAAATGCCTTAAGGGCAAACAGATTTAAAGGATGGTGATGATGGTATCTCTTTATTATTTTATTATTAGTGAATAGACTTAGTAAAAAAATGACTTATTTCTAATTAGCTGCAATCAAGTTATATAAATTATAATAGCGTTTGATTCATGTATTTATTTATTATAATGGGATAAAAAAGATGGGTTGAATTTGAGGAATTTGGTTTGAATCTGAGGTGATGGCAAATCATCTCCAACTCCAGTTCAAAATAATGAAATGATATTAAAGTAAGTTATTAAAGTAATGTTTAATATTACAAAGTATATAAATAATGTTATGTATTATAAGAGCATGATATCTTGAAAACTCTCTGAGAGATCATTCCAGTATAACTCCTTAGAATAACTATAAGTATAATTAAATAAGAATTCACCAGCATTATAAACAAGTATAAACAATACTCATTCACCATCATGAATGATTAACAATAAAAATAAATAAATTAATCTGGTGACTGGATTTTAAATGGTTCAACTGTAGACTAGGCCAACTATTTAACCTTTGCCAACTTGGGCAACTATTTAAACATTAATTTACATTCATAAACTAAGTACTCATCCACAGAATATACAATCATAAAACAATAATAATGCTGAGATATTAAAACATGCTGATCATCATCAATGCTCTGGCCACTTAGTACTATTAATGTACTAGGCAATAACAAACTTAGATTCTGATAAACATGAAACTAAAATAGAATGTAGTGCATGAACTTTAAAGTATATATTCTTTATGCCAACCCAGAATTTATGTGGATGCCCATACACTAATATACATCCCCTTTTATATATGAAATCATTATGCATGAATCTAGCTCAGAGAACATTAGTTCTACAACAGTTACTGTAATCAGGAGATGGTGCAACATAGAATACTGTAAAACTTTAGAATTAAGTTTACTGGAACAATTTTGACAATGAAATATAACTTTATTAATAACAATAAGAAAGTGAAGTTAAGATCCTTCTGATTTTGATTAATATACAAAATTCAAATTATTACATTGTGATTTACATATATGTTCCAATATGTTTACTTAAAATACAGTCAGCACACAGACATGTGGCTTAATAATTTCTGAACAAATTTGAATTGTCATAAAATAATAAAATAAATTATTATAATTTACATGTAAGTATCAATCTAACACACATTGGTATTTACACACACAGACAAGTGGCATAATAATTTCTAAACATATTTGATTTGCCATAAAATAAAAATACATTATTAAAATTTACCTATACTAGTTTCACATAAAACATATATATCAACACACAGATGAACAGTATACTATAAATGAATATATTTGAATTGTCATTTAGTAATAAAAAAGATTAATTTTTACATAAATGTGTCTACCTGACATGCATTGATTTACTTTGCACATAGAAGTGCAGTATAATTTACTAACCTATTTTAATTAGTCAAAACAATAAAATTATTAACATTTTTCATAATTAATTACATGTTAAATATACATAAAATTGTACATATAGATGTGTATATAAAAAAATGCAATATGAATCCATTTTTCAAATTGTCTCTTTACTGCATACAGTTTTCTTTTTTGTTTTAAAAAAATGAAGTCAATTTTTGACAGGTAATTGTTGATTGATTAATTATCAACATCTTTACATTTAAAATGTCTCTTTTTTTCTTCAAGAAACAATTTAAAATAAGATCATTGTTGATTATTAAAATATCTTTTCATAGTTATTTCCATGTTGAAAGTATAAATTTCACTTATTATCTTGAAAAAAAACAAATATAAAATCATCTATTAATTTTTTTTTAGACATTTAACTTAAATAAAATTATTTATTTGTACTTTAAAATGTCATTTTAAGGAATTACTTAAAAGAACTTACCAGCTGCACTTTATAAAATTATGATATAGTATGTTTATCTATGGTTTCTTGCATATAAATAAAGCAGCATATGTATAACTAATTCTTCATCAACTGATAAATTCTCTTGAAAGTGAGTCAGTCTGGAATTGTCACCAGCAGAAAAGATATAATCAGGGTAACTGTTGTGATGCAATGGCCTCCCCTGTCTAGGATTGGATAGACTTCAGGCAAGTAAACTATCACATAGAACACATTTGTGGCTATGATACTGGAAGTTGACCCAATTCTCTCCAAGTGAATTCAAACTCCACCATGATAAACTAGTAGCCACCACTGTATCCACTGTTCTGCATTCAATTATTTCATTGTCATTCTCTAACTCTGGAAATCTACTATTGCAACTTGAAAAACTATTCTGGCCAACTAACTCTTGAAACCAATAAAAACTACCCCCTTACTCTTTTTTCAACATGTGACAAAAAATACATTAATTAAAAACTTTTTCTTATCTCTAATCCTTTTGAAAGCAACTTTGAATTTTATCAAAGTCTGATCTACAAAAATTTCTTACTAGATACAAGCATTAATTAAAAGATTTCAAAAATAAACCATGCTTGTTTTTAATTTTAAAATCAGAATTCAATAATACTATTATTTAGACCTTTTTAAATATTTAATTTATAATAAAATATTTTTTTAATTCAAAATTATTTAATCCTTTACTATGATTTTATTCCAGGGAAATGCAGAAAATATTTACAAAATTTTATTTGCATTTATTTCTACTTTTCCTTTCATCTTTATATATATATATATTACAAAAAAATCAAGTCAGATGTCACATGATGTAATTTAATAAGCTTGTGTTTACAAATGTTATATATAGAGCTCACAAAGCTTAAGTTTGTTTTGCAAGCTCTATATATATATATATATGTGTGTGCGCACACACTAGGTTATTGTGTTACAATATATTATACTTGCATATATTAATATATATATATTAAATTGTATAAACTGAAGCCTGAGTCACTGTGTTTTTTGTGTCTTCAAAAAATAATATTCCATGCTACATTTATTATTCTTAATCTGGGGAAAAAAATACCATTGGTATTACTAACATTCAAGGCTGGAAAGTCTATCACTGTATTAATCTCATAATATCATTCTTGAATAAATTAGAAATCAAAATTTCTAATAGCATCTAATGACTTCTTCCTACTAGCTGAAAACTTAGCATGAATAATATATTCTATGTTTGATTGATGGCAATCCATAGAATGTAATGGTAAGGCAGACACTTCACCATCATCCAAAAATGAAAGTGCCAAATCTTCTACAATGACAGATTTGTCAGTGCTCTTAATATCCATTATGAAAGTAAAAAAATATCTTTACAAATATTTATTTGTCTAGTTCACTTTACAGCATACCAGAAAGGGGTGAAATTTCATTTACTCCTAAACAGATCAAATCAACAAATGCCAAATTTCTCTAACAAAAAGAATCCTTAATGCAGGATTAAAAATACAAGCAACTTAGTCAAACAGTCATCACCAATGTTTATTTACATATGGAGAAATTCTATTTCATTTCTTTTTTATGTGTAATAGATGTACTTAATTATTTCCACTCTGTCAGACCCTCTTGAAACATATGAATAAAGACATTTTAAAAGCCAGATGACTTCAAGATGCATTTCATGCTGAACCTATACTTATCACCTTATCAATTGAAGCATATAAATTAAATGCAATAAATAAATTCTTTTAATACAGAGTTCCTCTTTGTAATCTTTACTATTTATTTTTTTCTAAGTAAATTGAGAGCTAATAAACATCACGTGATCACCATACTGTATGGAGAGTTTTTTCCTGTTTAAATTGAGAGCTATCTTAACAACATTTTTCTCTCAAATGTTATGTCAATTATTTATTTTTAACAAATAGCATAAATAATATGGAGTATTATTATAAAAATTTACTGAGATAAGATAAAACATAAAAATTAAATTCATTGAAAAAAGTTATACAATAAGCATGCTAATAGCTCTTAAGAAGCTTTTCCAAATATCCCTATCCCCAGACCGATTTCTAGCTACTGGCTGTCATCAGTGAGCTCTAAAATAAATTACCAGTATTAAATAATTGAGAAAGTGGGAAATAAAAGATATATATTTTGGAAAAAGAAAAAAAGTAGATATTTACATATTTTATTAACTAAGGAGAAAGAAACTATCTGATAGCTACAAATAAGAGCCAAGAAATAAAAACAAAAAATAGAGAATAATAATTAAAAATTTATAGAAAAAGTTTTTGGATACAATATTAAAATATTTTTAATATTTTGGAATGAGATATCATATATGGACATTTTTATGTAATAAAATTCAAAAGCAAATAAATATTCATGTAATGGTAAATTACAACTACAAATGAGACTTATCAGAAGTCAGTAGAGTAGACATCTTTGTCAATAAACAAACTAAAAGCAAATTAACAATGTTTAGAAGGTTATAATATATGAATAAAAATGATTACATTATATAAAGACTGTAAACTAGAAAGAATTTACAGTATGCAAGGTTAGTAGATGAAAAATTTACTTTTACTGTTTATAGAAAAATAAAATAATTATAATATGAAGGTAATCATTCTTCTCACATGCACACATACTTTAATATTAAATTATCAATGGTAAATAATAGTAAACTCTCGATCTAACTCACAAAATAAGGACTGTGAAAAGATAAAAATAATAATGGCCCTCATATTTTGTACCTACATGCATTTATATAGGCCAATCTTAAGCACCTTGGACTAAGAGATTGAAGATATTATATTATTCATTTTACTTACATATCTATTTTATTGTGTATTAACACTTGTGAAATATTGAAATTTACTATGTGTTAATATTAGAAAATGTTATACTTTAATATAAATAAACTAGAATTTTTTTTACTAGCACAATGCTAAACTATATTTCTGATATGAAGGTATCAGCAATGTTAAATACTTGTAAATTCTCAATCCAAGTCCCAATATAAAAGCTTCAAAAAGATAAGAATGGCCATCTTATCTTTTGTATCTACATACAATTATATAGATTAATCTTAACAATCTTGAACTGAGAGTGTGAATATATTATATTATTCACTTTATGTACACATCTATTTTATTATGTGTTAATACTTGCAAAATATTGAAATTTACTATGTGTTAATATTAGATGTTATACTTTAAAGTAAATGATCTAGATTTTTTTTTACTAGTTCATGTCAAACTGTAATTGTGTGTACTACAAAAGATAAGATGACTATTCTTATCCTTTCAAAATCTTTATCTTGTAACTTGAATTGAGTTTACTAGTAATTAACATTCCGTCTAGAATTTTTTTACTAATGCATGTCAAACTGTATGGTACAAAAGATAAAATAGTCATTCTTATCCTTTCAAAATCTTTATCTTGTGACTTGAATTGAGAGTTTACTAGTAATTAACATTGCATCTAGAATTTTTTTTATTAGTGCATGTCAAACTGTAATTGTGTGTATGTACAAAAAATAAGATGGCCATTCTTATCCTTTCAAAGTCTTTATCTTGTGATTTAAATTGAGAGTTTATTAGTAATTAACATTGCATCTAGAAATTTTTTTATTAGTGCATGTCAAACTGTAAGATGATCATTCTTATCCTTTCAAAGTCTTTATCTTGTGACTTGAATTGAGTTTACTAGTAATTAACATTCCATCTAGAATTTTTTTTACTAGTGCATGTCAAACTGTAAGATACAAAAGATAAAATGGCCAATCTTATCCTTTCAAAGTATTTATCTTGTGACTTGAATTGAGTTTTCTAGTAATTAACATTGCCCATTGAATATTAAAGTGTGGTGCATATGAGAAGAATGATTACTTTCATATCAGAATTACAGTTTGACACTGTGCTAGTAAAAAAATTTTCTAGACATTAAAGTATAACATCTAATATTAATACATAGTAAATTCCAATATTTCACAAGTGCTAATAAGTAGTAAAATAGATATGTAAGTAAAATTAATAATGTAATATATTCATACTTTCAGTTAATGATGCTTAAAATTGGCCTATATAATTGCATGTAAGTACAAATGATAACACAGCCATTAATATATTTTCAACGTTTTTATCTTGTCTTTAACGTGCTGATTAAATATTAAAGTACAGCATATGTGAAAAGAATGATTATTTTCATATCTGAATTACAGTTTGACTCTGCTAATAGAAAATAGTTTTTAGATTATTTCCTCTAAATAATAAAATAAATATGTAAAAATGTATATTCCAGGTTCATAATTAAGGACATGAGGGGAAAATATAATTTGGTCAGAGAAAAAAAAGTTGAATTATGGATAATGAATGGAAGTTAAAAAAACCTATAAAACTCTCCCATGCACTTTTAGAATGCTTATATGATAGCCAATCAGATGTAATGATAACTGTATAGGAAGCTCTTAAGTCACAACCCAAGACAGAGATTTTATAAGAAAAAGATGTTTCCACCTTTCTCTTTACTTATATATATATATATATATAAAAGCCAGTCTGAAGCATTTTGACTTAAGAATGTGAAGCTTTAAACATCTTCACATTTAACACTCTGGTATTATTTATAAATCAACAACGTGAATAAAATATTTAAAAATTATCTAAATACATTTAGATACTTGAAGAGTCATTGTTGAGACCAAATGACTTAAATTTATGTATATAAAAAATATTTATTGTAGGTCTATGCTTTATGTATGTGACAAGTTAAAGATCACTAATACTACTACGACTACTACTACTAATAATAATAATAATACATGGTGTACAAGCAATATATCATTAAATCCAACACACACTCTGCATCAAGGATTGGATTTGGATACCAAGAAACAATAAATTGGCTAAAAAAATTGAGCAATAGATAACATTTAAGTGAAGATGGAAATGAGGATGTTGAACATCTCTTTTTGGAAGAAAATAATAAGTTACATAAAAAATAGAAGAAACTTAAAGATGAGTGGAAGAAAAGATGAAAATATGTTTTGTTAGGTATTTATAAAGAAATAGAAAAAATAAAGAACAGATATTATATTTAATAACAAAATTTATATAAAAATAGCATAGAAAAGAAGGTAGTGTGCAAGTGTTGATAGAATAATTTAGTAATAATAAATTTGACAGGTGAAATGTATGGGACAAAAATAAATCGGTTATCAAAAGAGAATAATACAATTAACAAGAATTTTAGATATATAGCCTTCTATGCCCAAAAGCTCCTGGCTTTATTTAAGCAGAATCACACTATATGATGTACTTAAATAAAAGATTTGAATGAAGTATACGTATATTAATATTTTTATTAGTCATTCATTAGACTAGAGATTATCCAATAATGAATAATATTTCTGTAGTGTAATTTTCACTACACCATTCTCAGTAAAGTAGGGACTGGTTTCTATCCGTTTTTATATACTGAACAATGATAAAGATATGTGTAAGGTATTGTGGTTGAGGATAATTGATGAGTGCTGGTTCAGCACGAAATGCACATCTTTTTCACATGTTTTTGGTCATATATTTATGATTACTTCCCTCTACAAGATGATAAAAGCGAAAAACCAGTCCTTACCTTGCGTGAAAGTGGTGTAGTGAAAATTACACTACAGAAATATTATTCATTATTGAATATCTAATTTAATATTTCATTAATTGATTTGTGTCAAAGTTGTGAAGGCAGCAAATTTGACACTTATTAAATAAACTGTAGTAATTTGCTATATATATATACTGAACAATGTAAAAATATGTGTAGGGGATTGTGGTCTAGGCCAACTAATAAACGCTGGTTCAGCACGAAATGTGCATCTTGTGGAACATAGATTCCTTTTCACGTCTTTTACCATATGCTTATCATTACATTCCTCCACAAGATGTTAAAAGCGAATAGAAACCAATCCCTACCTTGCGTGAGACTTGTGTAGTAAAAATTACACTACAGAAATATTATTCATTATTAAATATATGTACATTTTGTTTGAAATAAAAAGTTCAAATTTGTAATTAACAAATAGTTTACTTTTTTTTAATGTAATTTAAATTAAAAATATAAGTATGTGTGTATATTTATTTTTTACTCTTTAAAGCAAATTAATTAGATTTAATTATAATCAAATAAAACATTTTATAAAGTTGAAAAAAAATTACTTACATTATTAGTTTTTAATTTTATTAATTATTATTTATTTCATTTGTACCGTTTCCTTCATCATAATTTCTGTTTATAAATTGATTTTCGCAATCTAAAAGTTCGAAGAAATTTAATAAGATGGTTGACGATGTGAATAATTATTAGTTCTTTTATTCATTTTACTCTATAATCTTTTTATAATTAATTTGATGTGTATATGATTTTTATTTAGATACTAGACACGCGCACAGAACAACATAAATTATACCTTATAGACTGGAATTTAATTTATTATCGAATAATTAAGTTGTACATTTTTAAACAAACTCTGACTACTCAAATAAAACAGTATAAAGTAAATCGTCAATTTTATAAATACGTTTTTTTTTTTTTCGAAATCTACGTATTTACATAGATTTGTGTGCTTATATATATGTAATATAAAAAAAACTACTAGAATAATGTTTCTTATTTAATTTTAAAGTTACTTTTATTTGATTAAGCTATTTAGAGTCATTTTTCTTTAACAGTTTATAGCGCCAGATAATATCAAATTAATACATCTTCATGGTGCTTGCTATTAACAGTCTAAACTGCAGGTGGTGGCGAAAATATTCCTGGTGCATGAGTTTGGTAACTTATTTTAATATTACCTAATTTGTTTAGAAAGAGCGTTTTATGCTTCAAAAAGGAACTTTATTGATTCAAGGTATAATTTTGCATTGTTTACATTTGTATATACAAGATTTGTTTATATTGTTTATATTTTTAGCTTCAAAGTAACTTTTATTAAGTTACCATATCAAATCTTATAGGCCCAAATGTGCAGGTACCACATTCTATCGCCTGCAGAAGTGGGCCAACGAGATTACAATGGTATGCTGATATTGTACAATTGGGCAGTGGCTCAAAGCTGACCAACCACCTTATACAATAAATTAGGTGTTACAGGTATATTAATTCAAATCAAAGGACAATCAATCAAGGGGCGCTACAGTCCATTCGGGACAAAATCTATGTGGAGAAACAATTCCCAACCCGACTTTTTATATTTGCGAAATGTGAAAAGTTAAAGATCAGGCAATATTTTATGAACCAAAGTATGTAAAGAAATAAAGATGTTAATTCTTAGTTTGGGGTGAAAGATCTCTGAATATATTACCAGTGAGACTGACTAGTGTTTGAGGGTGTCAACAAGTAATGTCAGTTATAAGGATTTCTTCATCACTATGGATAGAATAGATGGTACACTGCCAACTTTATAATATAATCTTTTCTATATATAAATTAATATACTTTCAACATTATATTAAATTATTACTATATAAAAACAAAAAGAGTGTATAAAGAGAAAATAAACAACCTTACTAGACTACTGTGAACAAGTATTTCCAAATCCCTCTGCAAAAGGATAATAAAGAAGTTTCATTTGTCCATCTTCCTCACATTTACAATCTGGCTTACCAGGTGTGAGCTCATTTTCACACAAGGAAACCTCAATACCTGCCAGACCTTCCTTGAGCTATTCACCAAGATAAAATAAAGAGATAAATTGTTAGCTCCTGAATGTCTTTTCAGAGATACCTGGACAAGAATCTCCTTCTCAAGCACATGAACACTCATCTTGAGAAATTCAAAGCACCCACACTTATGCCATGATGAAGCCGTCTAGCGCTACGATGCCAGAATAAGGTGACAAGATTACCTGAACTCTTTGACTTACTTAACTCATGTAACATGAATAATTCCAATAAAATTGTTTTTTAAATAAAGAAGTTTAATTAAATAATACCAACAAATCAATTGCAAGTAAAAAAGTGTTTTAATAGATTTTTTTACTATTCACCTAATAAATAATTAGATTCTATTTATCTACCAGTAATTGCATATGGTCATCTATGTTTGTTTTCCCAATGATTAAGATTTCCCAAGATGAAAGGAAGGTGAAACGTCAATCATATAAAGATATGTTCTCACAGTCGAAGCTTTTTAAGATCATAAAATTGTTGAATTTAGAAATAAGCTCAAAATCAAAAAACTTATGACTTAATCATAATAACTCTGTTGTTGCTATAACTATACTATTATATATAACTATACTATTATATTGTGTTACTGTGAAGTAATTTGTATGAAAAACTTCAGCTGGCAAAACGAATATATATTAAATTCATACTTTTATATACAAAAACATATGCGTTTGAATATCAATAACAAAACATGCTATATCAATGTATTAAACTGTGTGCAATTCATCTTAAGCTTACACAAAAATAATGGACTTGTCCAAACCATAATATTATTAAGATCGGGATTAATGTACAGTGCAATTAACCATGAAATGACAGTAAAAGTAAATAAACAGCCAATGGGCATAAACAGGCTAAATGGAGAACTAAGTCAATGAATCGACTGTTTCCAGTAAGGAAGATGATCTGGCTATGTATAAGAATTCCATTTGAGAGAATAAACAGACAGATGTCAGATGGCAGTAATCTCTATATTCACTATTTGTTGGAACACAATAAGCCTAGGTAGGAAACTTCTAACTACTAAGATCATTGTACTTGCACACACCCTAAGCAAGTTATCCATGGACTAAACGTATCAGTGTTCAATTGGGGAGTTTCAGCATATCTTACCAAGCAGTAGTTGTACCATTAACAACATAACATTTGCAGTTCCAAAACCATAATGCATGTGACCTCTGTATTTAAACTATATATATATATATATATATATATATATATATTGCTAACTGTGGTATATCTTAGCAATTATTTACTGCATTGTGTGTGTGATTATTAAATAATGAAATATTATTCCAGTAGTAATATACATATAATCACAATATAAACAGAACAATTATACTATACAATATCTAAGACGCAAACACTCTTTCAGTGTCAAACACCAGACTGATGCCATGTGTGTGCATATTTATTGAATAAACAATATAATTATATAATTATGCATAAATGATAGAAAGTTTATAACATTTATGTAGGAATATAAGGATGAAATACAGAGAGCATGCCACAAGCTCAAACAAGCTCTTAATTGATAAGTGTGGTGAGAGAAAATATTTAAAATCTCTATCCAAAATACATTTATCCCCAGACCAATTGGTTTTGAGCTTATGGCTCACCTCAGTGAGGAGCTAGAATATTCAGACACTAGATCTAAAATATCAACTCAAAACCCAGCACTCATTTTATACTTTTTTTTAATATAAGGATATGTGAATTAATGAGATGTTGTTGTTTTTTTAATTCTAATTCTAAAATGTTATCTAGGATGGCAGTCATATCATAAGGTGATTATAACTTTCATTTATATATTTATTAATATAAAAAATAATAAAACAGAGTTTAATTACAAAGCTATTAATTCATCTGTCTTGCATAATCATGGAAGAGAGCATGACCATAGTTATGATCCAAGCATTCTCAAAATTATTGCAAAAAAATAAAGGAGGCATGATTCATTTTATAAAATGAATGTAATGAACCCAAACTTAAATAGTATTTAAATCAGCAAAAGATTAATGTTTTCAGCAAACTAACCATGAATATGATGTGAAAGAGTTGAAAGTATAGTTGTTCACAGTAGCTCTTTTTAAATTTTATATTTAAACTCTGTTTTAGTATTTTATTACATTAATATTTAGAGTGGCAGAGTATCAAAATGTAATTTATATAATTATATATTAATATTTTGAAAACTGTAGAATTAATCTAATGCTTTGTTCATTATATATATTGTAATGGGATGGTGAGATCAGGGTGGAAGGGAAAGGGAAAGTTGTACCAGAGATGATGGCAAACATCATCATTTCCCAGTCAATTTAAAATGAAATATCAAATTAATTATTAACGTAATGTTTAATAATTTAATATATATATATATTAAGAAATGCTATATTAAGAGAGAGAGAGAGCATGAATTGTACAAAATCTCTGAGAGATCAGCCAGCTATGCCTCAGAGCAACTATGATTAACTATACACCAACCAGCATTATAATTAGTTAAAGTAAGTATAAGTACTAAGTAATACTCAAAATAATAACCATTCATCATCAAAAATTATTCATCAAAAGAAATCAACAATCTGGTGACTGGATTGGAAATGGCTCTTCTGTAGAGTAGGCTAACTATTTAGCCATTGTCAGCTTGGGCAATTATTTAAACATTAATTTGGATGCATCAACTTAATGCTCATCCATCAGAATATATAATCATAAAAATAATAATGTTGGGACATTTAAACATGGTGATCATCATCAATGCTCTGGCCACTTAGTACCACAAATGCATAGGCCATTATAAATTTAATTTCTAACAAGATTAAACTAAATAAATTTTAATAGACTAAACTAAATAAAATGTAATACAGGGGCTTAAAAGAATATAATCTTATGCGCGAACCAGGATGATGATGATTAATTATTTCTGGATGCCCCTTAAGCACTAAATATATCCCCATTTATATATCACCAATTATATGTGAATCTACCTCAGAAGAATGCAAGCTCTATAATTGTTATGGTGATGAAGAAATGATGATTTAATACAATTTTAACAATAAAAAATGATATTAAGTCTATAATATGGTTTTATAATTAGAAACCTGATTTTGATTAACATACAATAATAAAAAAATTATCACATTGTGATTTACATATATATGATTTACAAAATTATTGTACCCAACTCAAGTTATTACATTATGATTTACATGATTAATATATGAGGTTTGTTTAAAACCCATTCAGCACACAGTCATGTGGCTTGATATAAAATGAACATGTTTGAATTAACATTTAATAAAAAAATAATTTAAATTTTACGTATAAGGATCTATCTGACACACATTGATATTTGCAATACAAATGACATATATACACAAATACATGTATGTGCATGTAATTTCTGAACATATTTGACTTGCTACAAAATAAACATTTTTAGTTATCACTTTTAAATGATATAAAATACATGGCTTTATGTGTCTGTGCATGGTCTAATAGGTTTATTCAAAATGCATATATATATATTATAACGATCAAAATGAAAGTGGAGATCGAATCTAACTGCAATCTATACTACAGGGCACCATCTAGGCATTTAAACCTAGAAAAATTTATAGAGTAGGCAGATACACGCTGTTAAGATTCCACTTTATTTAAATATTTAGATTGTTAGCCCAAGTCACTAGCTCAGTGGAACAGCAGAGATTATAAAATATAACTTTATATCTCAAATATAAAAAAATAAAAGCCACTGCCAGAAATTAACACATAAAAATATTTATTTACGCACATATAAAATCATTCTAATTTGAGGAATAAGTTTAACATTTTAGATGTTTATATTAATCTTTAATTTTACATTTAAATAGATTTCAATAATGAGTTTAATATTTATTTAGTGAGTCGAGTATGAATAGACTATATAGATTGTATTTGAAAAGAAAATATTCTATCCCTTATTTAACCTTAGGCCAAAAAGTTCGCAGTCAAACTGGCGTCAATCCATCTGATACATTTATGTATTCAATGTAGCATGAAAATACGACAACACAAAATACTATACTGTCAGGAATGTACGTCTGAACAGTAAGTAGAGTTAGAGAAGACATTGTCTCTCCACCAACAGGAATGCTACATCTGTTGGCGAGTAGAACAATAAACATAAAACTCCATAGGAATGGATTGCGGTCCTTTGCCATCTTACAAACCCATCCATAGGCAAACAGAAGGTGTGTGGCGTATATATGCAATCCTGCCCATAGCGGATCTCATACTACATCTACTAATTACACAAATATATCCAATCCATTGAGCCAATTCAACTACGAAACGAATAACCTAAGATTACCCTCCCTTAAACTATATATAACTTTACAAATCTATACAGCCATTCATGCCCGACTTAAATTTAACATTTATTATGTTCGCACAGATGAATTTTATAAAATTTGTTTTAAAATGTTGAGTATAGATCGGCTGCACAGATTCCACGGTTAAAAACATTCCAAAATAAACATAACCGATCAAAATACAAAGTCATCGATAATGTCAATTGCATAGGGAATACAAAAAAACCCAATGGTGTTCATCATAAGACACCGCAGTGACATGATGACTTATATATTCCAATCGACTATGAAACAGCAACATAATTAACCGCTAACGAATCTATGCAACGTCTATACCCAACTTTAAATTTCATGCATTTAAATAATTTATACGATAAGTATTAATACAAATAAAAAAATAATAAAATGGAAATGATTTTTTTTCAAAGCAAAACATATAAAATTTTAAACATTATCAATTGATTTTAAACTTAAAAGTCAGATAGAAGTTCATAAGCTTGAACGAAAGTTCTTAATTAGTTTTAAATTTTAGAGTTCATGTCAATAGCTTACAGTAGAAGAATCACTGCTCTTGATGTAAATTCCCATGGAGTCTTTATTTGAAAACCCGGTCAGATGTTCCGGAGGTAGCATTAGCTGGTTCATTTCGGTATCACAGTCAGTTCATTTTTAAAATAGAGAGAGAGTGTGTGATATGTGCGTCCTATCACGACCCTCAAAAACAAGCCGGAAAAACTGACTGGAACTCAATATTTTTCTTTTTATAGTCCTCCTATGGATTCCATGAACAAAAACGTCACTGTTCCATTTTTTTCGTTATGGTCCGGGCCTTTATTTGCTTCCATTGGTCAAGCTAAAATCTCTTTCTTCTCTTATCTATTTTTCATCTGACTTTTTAATTACACAGCTTTTGGATAATTAATAAACAATCATTTCCATTTACAGATTACAGGAATTAATTAATACCTGTTTTTATTTTTACTTACGTTATTTCTTTTTTAAACTATTTTTATATTTAAATCTTTTTTTTATAAAAAAAAGTACGTTCAAATACCTTTTTTTATTTATAAAAAAAAATATTTTTTAAAGTTTAGCATCTGTGCGAATATATACGTTTAACAAACATTTTAATTTTAGCGTTTAGTTTTTTTTTTAATACATTTATTTTTATTTGCGAACTTTAAGATTTTATTTTAAATTAATGTAACAACATATTTATATATCGTTACAATATATATGTATATATTCACACAGATTTATGTTATATTAATCTATTAACACAAATTCAATTTTGTCAAAATATTAAATGACATTTTATAATTACTAATTTCATTTTGAATATGCATAAAATCCACACATATACATGTGTATCAATAATAAAATTTAAAAAATCAGTTTATCAAATTCTATTACAGCTTTCTTCTTTTTTTTGAAAGTTTATAAAAGTTCTCTTCTTATTGAAAAAAACAGGTTTTAATTAATTATAATGCTTTTAGTTTTCTTCCTTTTTTCAAAAATATAATCACCCTTTAACAGCCTATGTTAAGTAATTATTACATTTTTAGAATAGTATAGAGTCATTTTTAAAATTAATACAGTAGACTTTTTTTCCAATTTAAAAAGACTCCTGAAGTCTTTTGCCTTTTTCTTTTAAATAAGATGGTCAAGGAATTAATCTTGACTCTTAATTTTTAATCCACTCACAATTATTTGTGTTTGTTTCACTTTTAGAATGTCTCTTAATTTTTTTAATAAAATCATTTTTAGAATTAAAAGTATAAATTTCAAAATGTCTTTTGTTTTGCTCAATAAATGATTTAAAATAATCATTATAGATTATATATCTCACTTTTAGAATGTCATTTTAAAATGAATTATTAAAAAATGTATTTAAAATTGTGTTCATGTTATATATAATGCTACTCACCATCAGCTGTATATATGTTTATCTGTGCTTCTCTGCCTTTAGATACATCAGCATACATATAATTATTTCTTCAGCAACTGATGGTTTCTCTTAATGGAGACCAGTCCAGGTAATTGTCAACATTGGGAAAGTATAATCAGATATGTTGGCATTCCATGAGTTTTCTACTGTCTAGGATTTGATGAGCTTCATACCAGCAAACTGTTTTGGCCCCCATTTAAAGCTATGAATTTTAACACAAAAAGGGGGTCATTTTCCTCTATGTGAATTCAAACTCCCCCAGTGGATCAATAGATGGGTGCTGTATCTCCTGCCTTGACTTCAGCAACATCTCATGGGAGCTCTGTATAAATCTGACAACCATCTTTCTGTCCAGATAAAACCATCATATACAATTCTTGGAGAGGTTTAAAATATTATTTGCAGAATGTCAAGAAAAATGCTTTTCTTTCACATTCTTACACCTATAAAAATAGCTTTCTGGGTTTATATCCAAATAAAAACTTGGATTTGAAATAAAAGAGAAACCATTTTGATTCAACAAAAAAGTTATTATAGGTTTAATAAAAAAAACTGGTTTATCCTTAAAGATTGTTACTAGTAGTAATTGATAATTTTTTGATAACATCAATTGTTAAATGTTATTTCTATTTACATGGATATTATTTCATCATTTCTAATCTTTATTATAATAATAATCCATGGATATATTTAATTCTACACACTCATATATATAAAATATACAAACCATCATACAATTACAAATATCCAGTAACGCCCTCTGTTTAAAGATATAGATCTTTAAACAGAGGGCGTTACTGGATATTTGTAATTGTATGATGGTTTGTATATTTTCTATAATTATTTCAGTTAGTGTTAACAGTAACTTTCTTTTATATATATATATAGATTTAATGCAGTGATTATGATTATTCTAGTCCATTTCATAAGACTATAATTGTCATTAAAAGGGAATAATTAAAGTGTGAGTCCAAAAAGAGATTATGAAAATAATAATTTAAAGAGGGTTTCTAAACAATACAGAACAAAAACAGTCTCATACAGATGGAAAAGAGAAAAAGAAAGTGAAAAATAAGTTAGGTAAATAATACCACAATAATAATTGTTAGTTTTATATATAAACATAATTGCAGTGTAATAGAGCACAAACAAATGAAATAAATAGGCTATATTCATATTTAAATTAATAAATATAGTAACAGAACTATAATGTAACTTTTATATATGATAAAACACATATTCCCATATAATAGAACAATTATATAAAATTATATTAAATAAGTTTTTTATATTATTACAAATAAAGTTGATATCACTATTTTTTTTCTTGGGAAGTTATATTGTAAAAATAAAAAAGAGTTCAAAAAGGCTATTTAGTTATTAAGTGATATAATTAGTTATTTTATGGGGGAGGGGTGGAAATATATTAAGTGAGGTAGATAAGGAAAACTAGTTATACTTTTTAAATGAAATATTTTTTTAATATATATAGAAAGATTCTGTGTTCTATTTCCCTTTGAAAGTTTTAATATTCTTGATATTATTAAAAATTGAATGAAAATAATTATATTATTTCCTTCGTAATTCTAAATTATTAATGAGCAAAAATAAAAAATACATTTATCAATCATTACCTGTAAAATGAAAAAATAGTCTTTAAATATTTCTTTTTTATGAAATGTATATACCAATGTTATTCAGTCTCTCACAATGGATTTGGAATCAGATTTGAGATTACGATAACACCAATAATCTATAATATATAGGGTATATGAGCACAGACTTTCACACAACCCACTACTCTCCACTCTTTCTTATAACACTGATACACTTGAACACATATATGTGGAAAAAATAAATAATCACCAATAGATGTATTTCATGCTAAACCAGCAATCATCAGTTGTTCCAGATTACCATCTCTACACATATATGCTATAAGTGCTCAGATATATATTAAGATAGGCAAACCTCATACTTTAATGGACAGCTTCAATCCACTCCGCACTCCAACTCTTCAACCGTCCATCCAATTGAAAATCTGATGATGGAATGCTCAAAGGCCACCCTGAGGCTGAGATTCTTGTCACACCCACATTGACCTAAAGTCAATCTGACTCCTCATGTACAGGACATAATCCATTTTAATACATATACAATGGATTATTATTCTCATTTATAATATCACATGAAGAGTGTACTTATGAAAATTGAAAAGTTTAGACATATTATAAAATCCCTATAATAAATTAATAATGCTACGGTGAAGCCATGATATCTAAATATTTTTTATCCAAGTTCCCTTTGCTCTCATCGTGCATTATCTACAATAACTTGTGTTTGTTAATAAGCTTTGATTGCAGTAGAATACATATTGTTTACCAAACTGTAAGAGTATTATATGTTTTAGCAACATAAATATGTTTATCCCACTGTATTAATGGTCTGATATACTTATATGCAATCTTTAGACCGCAACTTGACCACAGAGATTGAAATTATTGATACAAATAAGTTTAAATAAAACTCTTTAAACAAGTAAATGTAACCTATTCTGAATATAGGCTAATAAATAATCAATTATAACATTACAAATTGCAATTATAAATTTCAAATTGCAACCAAAGCATTACTTAAATAATAAGTGTAATAATGCTCAAAGCTAAATGGGTTTGTATGTAATCATTAAAAACCAGTCCACACTTAGGCAATCCTATATCAATAACAATCAAAAATGTCAAACTGTAATGTTATAATTGACTATTTATTGGACTAAATTCAGAATAGATTATATTTACCTGTTTAAAGACGTTTATTTAAACTTCTTTATATCAATAATTTTAATCTCCATGGTTAAGTTGTAAACTTTAGTGTCCATATAAGTACATTAGACCATTATTAAAGGTGGGGTTCCACCTTTTTTGTTAAAAGGGGGTTGCTTTGACAACAGTTTGAAATTCTTGATTGTTATTGATACTGGGATTGTCTAAGTGTTGACTAGTTTTTAAAGTTTACTTTCAAGCCCATTTAGCTTTGAGTATTATTACACTTATTATTTAAATAATACTTTGGGTACAATTTGAAATTTATAATTGCAATTTGTAATGTTATAAATGTCAATTTATTAATCTATATTCAGAATAGATTATAATTACCTGTTTAAAGAGTGTTATTTAAACTTCTTTATATCAATAATCTCAATTTCTGTGATCAAATTGCAACCTTTTGTGTCCATATAAGTACAATAGATTATTAATAAAAGTGGGATTCCACCTTTATTGTTAAAAGGAAGTTGCCTTGGCAACAGTTTGAAATTCTTGATTGTTATTGATATTGGGATTGTCTAAGTGTTGACTGGTTTTTAATGATTATTTACAAACCCATTCAACTTTGAGCATTTTTATGCATATATATAGCATTAAAAGACAGTCAACACTTAGACAATTCTAATATCATTAACAATCAACAATTTCAAACTGTTGTCAAGGCAGCCTCTTTTAACAAAAAAAGTAGAATCCCTTTATATATATATATATATATATATTAAGATTATAGTGTAAATGTTATTTTAAAAAATAATGCAGTTATTAATAATAAATTCATAGAATATATATTTACTGTATGGTGTTCATTCATTTCCATTCAATCAAAAAATAATACTAATGAAAAACGCATATTTTTTTTTTTTATATAAAATAAAATGAGTGAAGAAATATCATGCAATTAAACCTACTCTGGACAATATTCTTTTTATTTTTCAATAACTGGTGGAAACATAATTGCAGTTTCGTTATCAACAAATTACAGCCTTTCTAGTTGCATTTATATTTTTAAGTTTGTATTTACTTTGGAATCTATTCACTTGTAATTACTTATTTCCAATTCTCAGATTAATCTCTGCAAACTTAAAGCTTTCTGTTGCAAAGCAAAGATATTTTATAGTTTTTTTTCCTGATATTATGAAATTGATACTTTTTATTTTATAACTTAAAAAAGCACTATGGATGGAATAAACACAGGTGTACAAAATGATTGGTTGAGTTTTTCAATTAAGAATAACTAGAACACTAAAAAGAGATAATGCTAATTTTTAAATTTAATAAAACTATTAGTTTTACACTTAGAAAATATTTTATTTGCATGCTTCAAAATTCAGAAAGGATTAAGTAAAAGAAAAAGAAAATATATGTGCTTTCAATGTAACATGAAGAAGCAAACTAATAAATGTAGTTATGCACTCATAGGAAGAAAACTCTCTATACAGTAGCACCAGTCAGTGCAAGCCAGAGTAATCAATGGAGAGTTTTGCCACTGTGAAAACAGCTTGTGTAAGCATATAGATTGGTGATGTTTGGTAGTTAAATGAGCTTATGCATGGTGCTCCAATATAGAAATGTCACTGCCATGACACCTTAAAATTTATTAAATTTTAATATTTATATTTTTTATACTTTTTTGAATAGCAAGTAATTGAAATCGTATTTAATAATATGGTAAAATTTGCAGCTTTACTACACTCAAAAAGCACTATATACCTAGATATTTTTCATAAACTAACGTTAACTTATTAATGAGAATAAATATACAAATAAATTTCATTGCTGTTGTCAATCAAAGATTTTTCATTCCAGGGTAGCAACAGCATTTATTACAAACACAATTATATATAAATTTTGCAATATTATTTTAATTTTAAGGTCATTTTATTCTCTTTATCTATCATGTTAATTTCAGTAATAAGAGTACACCTTCAGATCAAAATATGCATTGTGCTGACTAATTATGTATCCTACAATAGATTATAAATTAGGTAAAATAAAATACAAAATAATATCCATTTAATTCTGTTGTTTAAACTTAATTATTTAAAATATTCTGATTTATTAATATAACAATATGACATACATTTTGATAATATATGAACACAGTATACTAATAGTCATATACCTATGAAATAAATATTGGAATATAAATTCCTGGTTAATTTAATTGCATAATATTCATTTAACAAATATTTACCAAGGCTATAAACCTCAAGAGTGTGCGCATGAAGGTAAGAGACCTCTACAGGTCTTAACTACAAGCTTACATTTTGGAATATTTATATAGCTCTAGTAACATTTTATTTCCTTAAAATAAATACATATATAATTAACACAATAACATAAATTTTGGATAAGTGATTCAAGTTTGTTTGATAATGTGATATCGGGAAGTATTTATAATATCGATGAGTTTTTAACTTAATGGTGATCATGATGACCATATGCATACACATCTACATATTAAAAACCAATTTCTAATTATTACTTTAATTAATGAAAAGAGCAAATAAAAGCAGGTCACTTTATTATTGATAGCTGTCAAATTGTCATTGACTTCCAACCATCATCTAAAGAGTATAAAAAATAATCATTTTTAGAATTACTGATCATTTGTTTTTGTCAAAATAATCAAAAACACATATATTATAATGATAAATTCATTTATCTCATTGCTCTTTGTCCTCTTCTATTTTCATGCTAGAACATTGTATATTTTTATAACAAATGAGATTATCCCATAATAAAGCTTACACTACAGAAATATTATTCATTAAGTGGATAATTTCTAGTCTAATAAATGATTAATAAAATTATTAATACACTTTCGTTAAGTGATCTGTGTTAAAGTTGTGAAGGCAACAAATTTGACCCTTGTCAAATAAACTGTAGTAATACACTATCTATATTTACTGAATAATGGTAAAATATGTGTAAGAGATTGCGCTCTGGGTCAAAATGATGAGTGCTGGTTTAGCATGAAATATGCATCCTGGTAATCAACATTTTTTCATGTCTTTGACCATATGATAACACCCTTCCTACAAGGTATTAAAAGTGGATAGAAACCAGTCCCTACCTTGTGTGAGAGTGATGTAGTGAAAATTGCACTACAAAAATATTAATCACTAAATGTCAGTGACTATCTTTATAATGAATTTTGAAGTCAACATCTGCCATTGCTATAATAATATTTT
Organism: Epiperipatus broadwayi; assembly: GCA_028023455.1. NCBI lineage: Eukaryota > Metazoa > Onychophora > Udeonychophora > Euonychophora > Peripatidae > Epiperipatus > Epiperipatus broadwayi. The sequence goes on from JAQFVV010000170.1 coordinate 1,223,142, forward strand.
TTGTCTTTTGAACTTTTATCAGTAATCTTATTTTTTCATTCTATTGCTTAGCATTCCTAACATGAGTTTTGAGATATTTGCAAATATTTTTTAGAATATTTCTTGTCTTTTCTACAAATCTTTGATATTTTAAGATCCAGTTTCTTAAAGGATCCTTATGAACATTCCTTTCTCATTTGTGTTATGAATATTATTTTAAAAATCTTATTATGTTGTGCAATAGCTGTTGCTTTTATTGGACAGAGAACGAAGAGGATAAATTATAATAAAAAGCTACCTTTGGATAAGGTGTTGAAATGCTTCAGAATGAAATGATTAATGCAAGATTTAATTAATAGAAACCATTTAAAAATATCAATAAACAGTCTAAAGAAACAAATTCATCCTACACTGGATATTTGTAATTATAATCTTCTATATTCACTTTAACTTGCTCTTTTTTCATTGTCCTCCTAACAATAGCAACCTCTCCATATATTAGTACCACCTAGAGCAAGCCTTAGTAAATAATAGATGCAAGTAGATTTATGCATAAAATTCCTATCTAGTGCCTACTCATCTAATATTCCTAGACTAGTTTCTAGCTTGTGGCTTTCATCAGTGAGAATACTTGGATTGGAGAGCAATGCACCTTGATTTTAGAATCTAATGCAACCCTCCAGCAACCACTTTTTATCTATTTAATTAAATATAAAGCTGTGAGCCCAAGATGAAAATACAATGATGTTTTCAATCCAAGCTTATTCAATTGTATAGTCGTACAGATCTGAACCTAGTTCAGCATCCACACATTTTGGTGTCATTGACCTTTAAAAAAAATCTCAATCATGGATTATAAAACCATCAAAACATCACATGACCACCATTTCCTATGGTTACACAAGCTGTTAATAACAGTAAAAAATCCCCTATACAGTAATGCAATCCTTAGTAATCAATGGATGCAAAAAGGCTTGCGCATAAAATCCCTACCTATTGCCTACTCATCCAATATCTCCTGATTAGTTTCTAGCTTGTGGCTAGTAACTTTTTAAATTATAATAAACGATGATCTTATGGTTCAGTATAAAGTTGCAAATATATATATATACTGTACCCATATTTTATATATAATTTTGAATAATAATAGATCAAATGAATATATACATATATCTCGTTGGGTAATTTGTCTGACAATTTAATATATTAAATGATTGATGTACTTAATTTTAAACACTAGATTAAGTTTGCAACAAGGTATAATAATAAAAAAATGATTTTATTTTAAAAAAAGAATTCTAAATGTTTAACATTTATTTTAAAATATTTATTCTTATACAAAATATATATATTCAATATCTATTTAAATCCAGTAATCATAAATATTGAATTTTTTTTCTGCTCATATTTGATATTTATAATTTAATTATAATTGCTGCCAATTCAAATGGTTTCGTAATGTAAACAGAAAATATTGTAAAACTTTTAAAATATGATAGAATTAAATATTTATAATATTGAATGATTGCTATATGATATTTATTTTTGGAAATCATAAATACATTTATTCGTTATATATACACAGTGTGTGTATACATATATAGGAGGGTGTTAAAATAGTTACTAATTTTTTTTAATTATTATCAATTTAATAATAAAGTATTTGAAATTTTTACTTAAAATAAGGTGTATAGTCGTGCATAATTATTAATTGACTAAAATAAATATAATGGCTTTATTATGTAAAAGAAATTTAAATATAATTATGCAAAATTAAAGATATTTCTTTCTGGTCGATTTTTCAGTGGTAGACTAACGTAACACTTGATAAAAGTTCCAGATTCAAAGCTTCCGATGCCTAAACTTCCAAGTAATTAATCATTATTAAGTATTTAAAGATATTTATGATTATTGCTAATTTACCTAAGAATTAAAATTAAAAAGTTTTAGTTGTCCTTATTAAAACAGAAATAAAAATAATCAATTGACGTTATTGCTGGGGGGGGGGGGGACGTAATAAGTTCGAGCGTCCGTAAGTAGCAGAACTGGAGGGCCTTACGCATCAGAAACTGTTACTTTCCCAATGCACCAAGTTATGCAGAGCGTTTTATTACAATCATGAGTTTCACAAAAACTAAAATTTCAGGGTTATTTATTATTGATCATGAAGTCTTAGTTTATTTTTTTATTTCGATAGATCAGCAATTTAATATAAATTTATATATATCGTAGCAGGTTGAAATGTGAGTTAAGTAATAAGTAAGTTGATGGTAATTGAAAAACCGTAATCATACCTCCCAGAATGCCACCATTTCATGAACTCTACGTCTACCTTGACGGACTGCCAATTTGCAATGAAATGAAATATTCAGATAAATAAATAATTTAAAGGATTGTTATATTTAAAAGATAGTCTACATTAAATATGTAATTGCTAAAAATTTAATTACATGTATATTTTCTATACTAAACTTAATATAATTATAAGAGTCTTGAATTCAGCCTTTCAAGCTCCTACAGCTATCCATCTTATACAACTGATACACAGTGACCATGGGTATCAGTTATATAAGATGAATGTGGTCATGTGTATCAGTTGTATAAAATGGATTGGGTACTTGTAAGGAGCTTGAAAGTCTGAGTTCAAGTCCCTTATATACTAGCTAATAAATATTAAATATACCTACATTATTTATGAGGAACAATCAAGATATTTTATTGTCAATTAATTGTGAATTTTAAGTATATTGATGATTATAATAATAAGGGGCAGAAAGAATGTATTTCTTTACCTTTTTAATTTATCAAGTTATATTGTGCATTGATTAATAAAAATAGTCGTATTGATAGATAACATGAGAATTGCTTGGAAGAAAGGTTGTGATTTCAATTCTTTAGTTTATAAAACTACATGTAGCTGTAAAAAAGAGATGGAGAGAGAGAGAGAGAGAGAGAGAGAGAGAGAGAGAGAGAGAGAGAGAGAGAGAGAGAGAGAGAGAGAGAGAGAGAGAGAGAGAGAGAGAGAGAGAGAGAGAGAGAGAGAGAGAGAGAGAGAGAGAGAGAGAGAGAGAGAGAGAGAGAGAGAGAGAGAGAGAGAGAGAGAGAGAGAGAGAGAAATAAGTCTTCATAACAGAGAGAAAGTTTAAAAAGAAAAATTGAAAATAGTTAGTTTAGCCTTTTATATTCATGAATACACTATTAATCATAACATTTTGGTTGATGATATAAAAGTTGTCTTTTCTGAATATAATGTAATCAAAAAAAGAATTAGAGGAACTCTTTTGAATAATCATTTTAAATGCGAAGCCATCACTTTATTTAATGTTAGTGGTGATTGGCATTTATGTTTAATTGTCTATGTATTTTTAGCCTCAAGTTATTTATGTATTTTTAATCTTTTTACATATTTAATTCCTTTATTATTAAACCAATGCTCATACATTTATTTCTTGACAGTTAACAGTTTCGAATGCCCCTGCAATCTTTCTCAGAACTACAAAATATATGTACAAACCATATATATATTTATACACAAAAAATATATACATTACATACATATACACAAATTATATATATATAGTGACAAAAACACAAACATATACCTACATATTTCTTCATAGCTTATGGCTATAATTGTTTTTGAATAAATCTATTAACATTGTAAATCCAGATCTAAATAATTTCATTCAGCTGGATTTTGAAAATATATTTTATCAGAATCTAAACATGATAAAGATAAGTAGATTACTGTTGTTTTTAAAAAAAAAGAAAGTCATTATTCTAATCAACTGCGACCTAAAAATGGTTGGAATCTAAAGACTTACAAATTAAAACATGTTTGTAATTGTGAATTTTAAAACATTTATGTCGTGCAATTATTGTATCTACCTTTTACTTTATAGCAGTTTTTCACTTATAAATATCATTTTAATGAATACTGTGTGCCCAACTTTAAATAACTATTAAATTATGTGACCTCCATTTTTATAAAGATTTATGTTAAATTATCATCAAATCCATACCTATAAAAATGTTATTCAGAATATATCAACTGAAAATTTTTTATTTACTTTTATTCCATTAAAATGTAAATTTAATATATTTTTAACTTGCAATTTTTACCGTGAACTTAATTTAACATTCCTGAATGAGATGATTAATATGCTATTTATTATTTTGTTTTATATGAATATATGATTTTTATAGGAACTTTTGTTTACTAAGTATATTATGAACTTATCTTTTTTAAGTATTGAAAAAGTAAAAAGGTGGATTTATTTGAATTTTTGTTTAATTAAACATTTTTAAATATATACATTTTATTTACAAAATGTATCGTTTATAGACCAAATGCATCTATAATTAAATAATTAATTGTGGTATAAATAATAGGACAATTGGCTGTTTTTGGAAAAAATGGATTTACTGTTATATTATTTTTAAGTGCTACCATATAATTTTTTTATAACATATTGCTAATATAACTTTCAAATTAATTTATAACTGAGTTCTGTACAATATCATAAATTTATAATTTTTTATATTTTTTTAAACTATGCATAAGAGATGCTACAAATGGGAAATCTGTGATTAGAGAAAGGCTGCTATTAATAATAGATACCATAATTTTAGTTTGTAGTGCCAGTTTTTAATTGTTTGCTTATTGGTTGCATCATTAAAACTTTCAAGATTTATATATGCAAATGCACATTTGTTTTGCAAAATCTTAAAATAATTTAAATAAATAAACATATTCATAGATTATATTTTTCCTATTTTATAATTTTGGATTTGGGGTAATTTTAATTTTATAATTACTGTAAATATTTTTTATTTTTTGTATATAATGTATAAACTATAATATATATTAAATTAAATATTTTCATGGACTTATTATGATGTAAACAAAGCAAAGTGTGGGTTTATTTTTATAGAAATTAAACTAGAGATGTGTTTATCTTTGATGTTGCTAAACAAACCATCAATTACTAATTGAGAATTCTAAAGTTAAATAAGTTTTTTCTAATAACCTATAATAGCTTTTTGTCATAAATTTACATTCTTTACTTCTAATTAAACTCAAAAACAAAAACAAAATTATTATAGCATTTTAGAGAAAACATGTTTAGACTTTGAACTGTTGTTTAGTGATAGTGGTTTTCTATGAACATCAAATGTAAAGATATCTCTAGGTAATTTACATGGAAATAATCCCAGATTTTGTTTTATTTACATTATAACATATAAGTAATTATGTACATATGTACAGATAGATAGATAGATAGATAGATAGATAGATAGATAGATAGATAGATAGATAGATAGATAGATAGATAGATAGATAGATAGATAGATAGATAGATAGATAGATAGATAGATAGATAGATAGATAGGTAGGTAGGTAGGTAGGTAGGTAGGTAGGTAGGTAGGTAGGTAGGTAGGTAGGTAGGTAGGTAGGTAGGTAGGTAGGTAGGTAGGTAGGTAGGTAGGTAGGTAGGTAGGTAGGTAGGTAGGTAGGTAGGTAGGTAGGTAGGTAGGTAGGTATGTAGGTAGGTAGATAGATAGATAGATAGATAGATAGATAGATAGATAGATAGACCGACCGACCAACGACCGACAGACAGACAGACAGACAGATAGACAGATAGATAGATAGATAGATAGATAGATAGATAGATAGATAGATAGATAGATAGATAGATAGATAGATAGATAGATAGATAGATAGATAGATAGATAGATAGATAGATAGATAGATAGATAGATAGATAGATAGATAGATAGATAGATAGATAGATATTTTTAGCATATGCTATTTATTACTTTTATATTTTTTTATAGAATACTATTTGGCTGTTTTAAATCAGGAATTGTGTGGTGACAATTAGTTTTACATTCTGACACGCTATTTTCTGCATCGACTGTGGGATGACCATCATTCACTTCATGAACTATACAAAAATTAAGACATCACAATTCAGAGCTGCATTTAACTCCTATACAACACATTCCGGTGACTGCTCTACGTACAAAAATAATATATAAGATTTTTAGCTTTTATGTAGTCAGTTTTTTTTTTTTGTATTTTATTTAATAACAATAAAAATTAGTAAAATAAAATATGATCTCAGTATTATTTATTATTTTTTTATAAATGATGACGATTTTATTATAATTCAACTGTGTTTTTATGATCGATTCATTGATACTCATTTATCCATATCCTATTGCCTTAAGACGTTATTCTTTAGCTAAACCGATCAGCGATACATCAAGATTGGTTGAAAATTTGTCAGCTTCTAGAAAAAAACTTTTTATCTAACTTTTGTGCGCAAAAAATATTATTAAATTAAAATTTTTAAGCTATATATAGAAACACACTTATATCAGATATTTTTATACATTATAACATTCTATTATTTGGTTGTTCTGTAAGCTACTTTGAGTTATAATTTTATTTCTTATCGTCGTGTAAACAGTGGTTTTAAAACATGTATATATACTCAACCCATAAACTTGAATTCTATAAAGCTATTTTTTTTTTTGTTAGTTTTTGTTTAGTACTCTTTAGATTATCAGTGTACAAAAATAAAAAAAATTAACCACTTTAACATGATTAAATCATTAGTAAGATTAAAACAAGAAACTTTTTAATCCGCTTCCTCTTTAGAATAAAAAATTAGTTGTTTTTTACAATAATAAAAAATTCTAAAATAAAAAAAAAATACTTGTCAAAAATCACCTTAAAATTATAGTATTCTCTGAAGAATTTTAAGATGAAACTGAGAAACCTTTTTTTTTATTCAAAATTAATGATAAATAAAATTCAATATATATATAACTTATGTAAGACTTTTATATATATTGTACAAATTACGTGTACTTGTATTAAGATTTTTTATAAAAGATTTGATACTTTTATGTCTTACCATTCAATAGATTTTAAATAAACTTGCAGTTTAATATACAGCTAAATAGACATTCAATTGTTTTTTTAATTTACAAAAACTGGTTCATGTAAACTCTGACCTTTGATCTCAGAGAGAGATTACACCTCATCTGCTAGTGATGAAGCCGTCACCTTAATATAAAGGTATTTTTTGTTTTTACAGTAAACATATTGATAATCCCGTGACCAATCAGATTATCCTAGGATTTTTATCTTTCAAATAATATTAATGGTTTATAGCAAATACTGGATACATAGTTTGTTTCTAAAGACCTCAAATAAAAAAATAAAAATTATTATTATTATATGCTTCTGTTTCATTTGAATGACAGCGTATTGGATTTTTGGACAATTAATGTAAGACACAATTTTTAAGATAACTTCAATTAGAATTATACAAAAATCATGTACTTTATAGTATCAAAAAAACGAAATACCAAGGAAGATAATAAACCTGGAAAAATGTAGTCATTATACATTTAAGTTTTTCAAACATTTTAGTCATCATAAGCATGATGTTATTGTTTTCTTGCTTATTTGAGGCTTCCTGTTTTTCGGTGTTATTTTGTTATTCCTTGCAGGAAACATTATTTAATTTTTTATCTTGAGCTTCCACTTTCATTCTTGTTCTAGTAGTCATGTACACTGCTTAATTTTATTATATTTCTTAAATGATATTACTTTTATTTTAATATTATTATCGTTTTCTTTTTACTTAATCTATTATATATTTTTTTAATTTATTTTTTCATTTAATTGGTGTGTCCATCTGATCTTCCACATTACAGTCCCATCTAACATTATCTGCCTGCTTAATTATGACTCCTACCATTGCTGTTTTTATATGTTTACTTTTATACATCCATTCACAATTACTGATTTATTTAATATGGATCTTATCTTATCTTTTAACCATTTCACATATTATTTTTTTAACATTTAATTAACCAAATGAAGTTATTTTAATACTGGATGTTTTCTCCACTCTCGCATCTCTCATCACCAGTACTAATTTTTATTTTATTATTATTTTTGTTTATTTGAAAGCTTTTATTTGAAGAGACAATAGAATGGAATCATTCAGGCATTCACATTAAAATGCCATTTATAATGGATACTTTGGGCACCTACATTGGATGACATTTATAATGGAAATTCACTATAACAAATTTAATTGGAATGTATATAACTAACGAATGTTTTTAATATTTTAAGCAGTTGAGATAATATGATTAATATTTTTACAAATTAGCTATACCAATGGTTAGATTGAGATTGTATAAAACATACAATCCATGGCCACCTTTCAAAACCATTGAATGCATCCATGCCTGCAAGAAGCAAAACTCCTCTCTTGTGGATACTTTTATTTATACTGGGAATGAACCACCAGCCACCATCTAGTCAAATCTGATCAGAATTTCAACAAAAAAAGGTTTTAAAATGTTTCAAGCATTTAATTCCCTTCACTAGTACTAAAAGCAAAAAAGTGGCATGATGAAAACTACCAGACAGTGTATATTAAAAAACACACATATATAATTGACACAATTTGATCTTAATTAAAATTATATGGTGAAGTATAGAGAGAGAAAATTGACCAAATGAACAACTTAAAACATTATTATTTACAAAAAAACATAGCACAATGATCAAAATAAAAAGTAAATTAAATTACAAGAATTATAGTTTTTTATATACATTAGTCCATTTATAATTAGGGGTAGAACCTCAATTGCATTTAGTTTCATAATGTTTGTAAAGAAAATAAAATTTGTCTAGACTTTGGATTTATATATATTTATATTTACCTAGAAATTGTTATAGCTTTTCTTTCTGGAATGCACTCTTGTCCATGAATGTTGATTGGCTTTATAACTAGAATTTCTAGTTTTTTTATTAGCTGGTCGCTCCTTTTCAGAGCAGCATATATCTTGGGTCTTGTTCAGCAATAATTTTCTCTGATAATGGGTATGTGTCACAGCAATAGTGGTCAAAGATATTTATTACATTTCAGTCATCACATGAAGAAACTGGGTGGTAAACATTGAACAAATACCCCTCTGGTAGCTTAGCCATGCATTGTATTATCAAGACATTGTTCTCGATGAGAAATCAGCAAACTTTGTACAGCAAGTTGGGGGTAGAATGGGTCTAATACACTATTGAACTGACAGCAAACTAAATAACAAACTCTTAACAGAAAAACTCAGCAGAATCAATACAATAGAAAGTTTGTAACTTTGATATTTTTGCCAATCATTGTCTGAGACTACCCATGTTATTAATTAGCATTTCAAATTCACTTTTTGAAAATTAATTAGCTAATTCTCTTTTTTAATTACAATCTAGATTAATATTATTATCTAATCAGTTTGAAGAATTACTAATTTCTAGTAAAATATAATCTCTTCCTGATCAGATAATTTACATAATATTTTGATCTTTAATTAGAGCTCTGAATAGTTTTGGTAATTATTTGTACAATCATTTATAATTAAACTCTTTTCACTAAATAACTTTATTAATTTTTACATATTTAAAGTTATAATTTAAATTTTTTGATTGCATAAACCATCAGAATTTTTTTTTAGTCAAAAGAATAGATGTGTTCTTTTAAAATAGTGACCGTAAAAATTCCTCCATTACAATATGCTTTAAACAGACTTGATTTTTTAAAAAATAAAATCTTTACTTTTACCTATTAAACAGTCTTTTTTTAATTTATAGTATATATATACATTATTTTTTCTCTTGAATATTATTTTTAAATATTTTATGTAACACACACAGAGAGAGAGCATCAAACTTATGCAATAGCTATATATATATATATATGAACTATGCAAAATAAATCAATGAGACCTCTAAGAGCACAATAAATCAATCATTATTATTAAAAATATTATGTTTGTCTTATATAATAAAACTCACCATCATCATTTATTGATTGAGATAAAAAAAACATCTTTTAGATTAAATCCCTGCTTTATAAACTTTTAATATTATCTGATATAAATTACATTCTTGATGTGAAATCTTTCAAAAAAATTAACTTTTTCATATTTTCTCTGCAATTAATTTTCATGGAAAATGATTACTTTGATGACTTTGCTTATAAAAGCTTTTTCATGCTCTGTAGCTTCTATTATTTTATGCAGATTATTTTGATATGGTAGTCTCTAATTTCTTTCATCATAAATAAAATTCTGAATTCTTTGATCCACTTTAGATAATTTAAAAGTTTGCCTAATATATTAATATTTTTTTGGATTATGTGTCTTTATTTGAAAATTTTACTAATTCTATAATGTCTGTGGAAGAAAAAATTGTTTGTTATTTTTTAATATTTTTTAAACAAGTCATGTATTCAATGTCAGTATTTTGTAGACACACACACACACATGTTATAAAATATTTTGCAGGCACATAATATCATTTTTAAATTATTATTAATCCATTTCAGAATAAAGATCTCTCTTCAAATTTAATATGGTTTCTCTGATTTCTAGATTTGTAGATTGTTTTGTCACATCACTCCAGAAACCTTCCCTGAATTATCCAGCCATCTCACATGTGTTCTCTTTCTAGCCTTGTAATCTGTTGAAATCCAATTTAAAATTTCATCTATCCTGTTTTATTTTTTTTATAAATATGCACAGCCCATTTTGATCTCTTGATTATTTCAATGACGTCAGTGATGCCTGTTTGTTCTCTCATCCATGATCCATGAATTTCTTTTTTATTTCTTCTTGTTACTTCTTATATACATCTTTTTATACTTCATTTAATGGTTTGTGTGTACTGCTCTTATGTTAAGTATTCACATGTCACAAATCAGAAAACACATACATCAAAAATCTTCCTTTTTAAACAAACAGGTATATTTCCATTTAAATTTATGTTGTTTCTGTCAAATTCTTTTCATTTCTAAGATATATCTAAAATCCACAACAACCATCTTCTATTAAGACCTATGTTTAGTTTTAGAATTGCAACATATTGACCCTTTTTCAAGATTTCTTATTAAAGTTCTTTATCCTCTTGCACATAAAATACAATCCTTAGTCAGTGATTATAAGCACTTTGTGGAATTAATCAGAAACATGAAAATAAAAATAACAGACATATTGATAAGCATTAATATGAAAATTTTATTCAAACATGTTTTCTGTGATGAAGAAGTATCGAAATACGAAAATGATTAAATGAGACACCAGAACAACTCTTTTTATTGATAGTATAATGAAACTGTTAATATTCTGATAACAATAACATACCCAACAACCATAAAAATTTTTTCAACAAATTCAAGAGATGGTTGTGAGTTTACCACTCTCATCCCAGATTGATAATATTTATATGCAAAAACTTGAAGCAATAGTTATAACTGCTACTCCATCTGATATTGTCTTATTTTTGAGATAATTACATATGCAAAAATTGAAAGTTGATTGTTATATATATATATATTGTAATGAGCACAGACGTTCGTTACATTGGGTTTTTTTTATTTATTAAACATGAAAGTAAATTAAAAAGTTCGCATTTAAAAATTTTCTTTAAGAATTAAAAATTGAAATTAAATATCATCTTAAACTCGTATATATTAAATCGCACAGATAAAAAAAATTATTAAAATAAAACTTTATTAAAAATAGAAAAGGTATTTTAAAAACAAAAACTTAAAAAGATTTAGAGATAAAAATATATCTTTAATCTTGAAAAACACAGAAATTAATCAGAAATGGAAATGATTGTTAATTAGTTAAATGTAAACCAGCCTTGGGCATTTAAATGTAAAAACATCGGTCAGATAGAAAAACAATAGAAACAAATAGCCAATGAAAGAAATCCATCGGAAAATCGGACCTCAGCGAAAGGATCATCACATCGATGACATAATGCCAAGTCAATCCTTCGAATACGTATAAAAGGAAAATTTGGAAATTATTAATTAATGATTGGTAGTTATTATTAAAAGAAGACGGAGATGTATTAAGGCGGAGAGTTGGTGCTGAAGGGATGGAAAGACGCACGTTCAATCCCTTCAGTTGTTATAAAATGGAAAAATGAAATATCGTTTTTTTTTATATTTAGAGGACCACAGGATCATCGGGAAATTTAACGCTGGATTTCAAATGGCAAGCAACTGTAAAAGATGAACATTTCTAAAACCGTAAGAACTTTATAAAATATAACGAACAATATTAATTTGAAACACTAAGAACTTTAAATTTTAAACTTTCCTAGTATTTAATTGTTACAAATAGAATCCTATCTGACCAAACTAAATTCTTTATTAATAGTGTTATTTGATGTATTTTTTTCTTATTTATGTAAAATCATTTCCATTTATTTATTTGTTGTTCTTTAAGTTTTTATCATGATTTTTTGTTTTTCGTTAAATTAATTATATAAATGTTAAACTTAAGTCGGGCGTGAATGGCTGTATAGATTTGTAAAGTTATATTAGGGTAGGGTAATCTTAGGTTATTTGTGTTGTTGTTAAATTGGGTCAATGGATTGGATATATTGATATAGTTAGTAGATGTAGTCAGAGATTCGCTACTGGCAGAATCGCTTCATATACCGCACTCTCCTGTTTTGCCTATGGAAGGAATTATAAGATGCAGAGCGCAGTTCCTTTCTATGGAGTTTTTTTTTATTGCTCTTCTTGTCAGATAGATGTCATATTCCTATTTGACGAGAGGCAATTTCTTCTCTTAACTTTTTGGTGCTGCCATATTTCGTATTACATTGAATACATCGATATATCAGATGGATTGGCGCCAGTTTGGCTGCGACTTTTAGCCTAAGGTTAAATAGGGATAGAATGTTTATTTTCAAAAGCAAATTTATGTAGTCTATTCATACTCGACCCTAAATAAAAATGCATTAAATTTAAGTTGTTTATGGATGCTTGCATGGATTGGTTATCGGTTAAGTATGTTTTGGGTTTTCATATTTGATCAAAATATATAGACATTCGATAAATAATGATACCTTATGGTGAGTATCTAAAATGTATTTATTCGGATGTCTTTTAAGTCATTGGTGACAATGCAAGTATCTTATGGTGAATACTATTGGGTTACTTATAAATTTCCCTCTGCAATTGTCAGTATCAATGATTTTGTATTTTGATCATTTATGTTTATTTTGAAATGTTTTTGACCGTTGAAATCTATGTAACCGATCTATAGCAACATATTAGAACAAGCTTTTATAATCCCATCTGTGCGAACTTAATTAAAATGTAAACTTATAATATAATAGAAATTAAAATGTAAATTAAAATCTAAGGTAAAGTTAAAAATAATGTTAAATGTTAAAATGTAAAACTAATACTAAAATAATTTTAAATCTTATATATATGTGCATAAATAAATGTTTGTATGTTAATTACTGGCAGTGGCTTATTTTATTCCTCTTATATATATATATTCTTATATTATATTTTTAAATCTCTGCTATTCCACTGAGCTAGTGACATGGGCTAACGACCGGATGCAAAAAAAAAGGAAAAAAAAAATTATTTTTTTTGACTTACGTATCTGCCTACTCTATAAATTTTTCTAGGTTCAAATGCCTAGATGGCGCCCGTAGTGCAGATATGTTAAGTCTCCAATTTCTCCAGATCGTTACAATATATATATATTGCAGGATAAATATCTCTTCAAGTTCAAATCATGTTTTCTAATCTTTAATCTCTCATTGCCACATCACTCCAGGACATTTTCTTATTCAAACCATCTCATGTGTGGTTTCTTTCTAGGTATTTCACAATCTCTTGCAATCCAGTTTAAGAATTCAATTGTCCATCTATTATCATCTCTTTTAGCAATATTCCCTAGTCCACCTCCACTTTTGTATTTTAATTATTTCAAAGATATCAGTAACCTGTTTGTTCTTTCACCCATGCATTTTATTTTCACTCTTTTCTTGTCACTCTTACATGCATTTCTCCGTCCTTTCTTGAATAGTTTGAATTCTCTGTATTGATCTGTTAACTATTCAAATCTTATATATATATAGGCATGTGGTTGGGTGTCAAATCTTATATATATATAGGCATGTGGTTGGGTGTGTAATATTAATTGTTGTTTTGTATATCTAATTAATAATGCAAATTATCTACCAGAAAAAGAGCTCCAGATAATTCTCTCTCTAATTTCATATGTTTATCAAACAGTCTTCGTCAATGGATAAGATGAAAGTTTCAAATATTGGAATTTCATAGCTGAAAGTTTAAAACATATATAAGTACAATCAATTGTACAAATTTCCCCCACAAGATTAAAAGCTATTCTATCTATATAATGATTCATTATAAGATAATAATTCACATTCCCATCACGGAATTTAAATATATAATAATTAGAAATTTTGAAGTTGAACATGTTTAACCAATATGTTATTTATAATTTCATTGATTCTTCCTTCTACTTTGCAATATTTTATTTTGCACATGATTGTATTATTATTGCTGTTTTTCTGAGTTGAAGATCATTTTTACTTACTTTATGCCACTTTCTGAAGCAACAAATATCACACCACAAGGAATATGCATGTACTAATTAATGTTTGATAATGCTAACCAAATTTTAAGTTTATGAAGTATAATACTGCCTAAAAGCCTTACTTCATGCAATTCCATAATGGTAGCCACTCACTCTATACCTGCCTTACTCATCATACATTTTATCTCCAAAGTGTGACAACTGCTTCTTTACATGATACAATTTACATTAATGTTTAAACAAATATTATTAAACACTTTTTATAAGACAATAACAATCATACATCCTAATTTAATATTTTTCTAGAATACCAAAGAATATACTAATATAGGTTACTTATGTTACAGTGTTAAATTGATGCTTTAAATCTACTTGTGGTAGCAAGAACTATGTTTACCCATGTGCTAACAATCAGAATGAACATGACACTTATGATGTAGTTTCACATAAGCATTAATGTGTGTTTTTTATGAATGCAGAAACTATTGTAAGGCTACTGATTTAAATTTCCTATATCTATCACCATGACAATTGCATTCTTAACATGTTCACATTATAATTGATATAAATAACACAATAGTTGTAATTAGTAATCCTTTACTTTTTTAGTTTTAAGCACACCCATATGTTCAATTTATGAACTGTAATTTTATTTTGTCCCATTTATAAATTTTAAATAAAAAAACTTAATTTCCATTAATATTTTATATGTTACCAAATTTCATTAAAAATATACCTTAAAAATGCAAAGTAATATTAAAAGAAATATATTATCTTTGAAAAACACTAAAAGAGTAATAAACAAAAATAAATAATTAAAACAAAAAGATTTTATTTTCATCTTCATGGTAAAAATGTATTATAACAATGTAAGACAAAGTTGGTAAAGCCTAAGATCATGTAAAAAAAATATATTTTGAAATATTAAAACCAACTTATAATTGCTAAAACACAATAAAAAAATAATAATGTTTTACAATAAGCACATCTTAATTCATATCAGCAATTATTCAACAGACTAATTTTTGGCTAAAAGGCAAATACATTCAAATAAACCTAAAATAGGATATCACATATTTACTATTAAAAAAAAAAAACAAATATTTAATAATTTTACCAAAACAATAATAATGAAATAAACAAATTATGTTAAATTTTTTTTTTGTTCATTGTAAACATAAGTATATCTGCATAAATACAAATATTTTTTTTTCTCTAGGACAAAAGTGTATGAAAATATCTTTGCAGGATTTATCTTTTCAATGATAATTCCTAATATTTAAATACTGTATTTAAAATGCCCATAGAACTTTATAGTTTTATGTTTTGATCATCAAATGAATACAAAGCCAATAAACAAACACACTATATCACTGTTGTTGACTTATTTTAAGATCATGATGAAAATAACAACAAATTATAATCATTTATAAAACATATTAATTAATATTTTATATTACTATAGGATTCTTTTTATTCAATTTTTATAAAACTGCATGTAAAAATTATGTAAATAATTTATAGTAATTAATTCATATAATAAATTTAAATTGTTACAATTTTTATTGGTTCTGCATAACTGATATTATTTATCAATAATTAAAACAGTAATTGTTTCAGATCTCAGAAATCTTATATAACTGCATATAAACTATGAAATAACTCATAATTTATACCTTTTAGGGCATCCTTAAAAAGTTATTTTATGATTATATATGCTTTAAAAATTTTACTTTTAAATCTATTAGTAACAATTGGATGTAAAATTTATAATGTATATGTAAACCAATAATAATAAAACTAATTGGCATTTAAAGTACAAAATATTTATTCATATCAGGAAATTCTATATATTTTATAGTTTAATCACTTAATACTACAGGTTTTTCACTATTTACTTGATAAGCATATGCTATATTTCTTTAAAATAAATAATTTTTATGCCTTTTGACTATTTTGAACACATTTATTGTTTAGTATTTGATTATTTTTTTAATCAGTTTTGTCTATTTTAAAACAATGACTGGAAGAATTTATAAATATACTTATTTACAAGTTTATTTATTTACTTATAAATTAATGATTTATAATTAAATAAATCATCTCTTAATAAGTTATATCTTAATTTAATGATCTAATAATTTGGCTTGCACAATTTTTTATGATTTATGATTTACTTGATAGATAGCCAATAAATAATTAAGTAAAATGTTTTTTAAGATGTCCAACAATTTTATATGTATTTTTGAACCAAATAAGTTTTGTGATATAAAGTTTTAAAAATGCTTAGTAGAAATTGGACTTTTAGCAAAAGTTCCATCAAATACTTTTATCAAGCATATTTTTATAGCAACATGTCAAAAAGTCTTGACCATCAGCTTAACTCATGTCAAACAGCCTTGACTATCAAATTAACTCATTATCATGTCTTTATATATATATATGTGTGTATGTTGCAATGTGCTTTTCATATTTTAATAAAATTTATTTTTGAAAATTATTACGTAATTAAATAAAAATATAATGAACAATTTATTTTAAAAAATTATTTCACATCATACTAAAAGAGAGTATCATTTTGCAACTTTTCGCTGGAGCAGAACTTTTTTTAATCGCAGTAAATCTGCAAATATTTCTACTACTACTATTATTATTGTTGTTGTTGTTATTATTATTATCATCATCATCATCAAAGGGGTAGAAAGCTAAAAGAGTCTGAATCAAAACCCACCTGTAACTTTGGAAAATCGAATATCATGACCTCCATTCTTTTTTTTCTTCTTATCATAACTCTTTGTAGTTATTGCTTATTAAATTGTATAAATGTATATAATAAATAAACATAGGAACTTCAATAGGTGCACAGAAGTGTGCATTAAAATTTAAGAAAGCCAGTGCAAAACTGATACCATCATATATATGACAATATACCAGCAAGCAGGTGACTGGTGCTTTTTCAAAGTTTCCTGCAGCACCATCTCTAAATTAACTCATGTGACATAGTTTAGCTATTCACCATAAAAATTTTAGAGTATTAAATGAGTCACAAGTTGCAGCATGAAATGTAGGTGTATTCCAAGCCTTTGCAGATGTATTCAGTGATCTCCTACCATCATAAAATCTTGCACACTTCTTGTAACTATTTTTAAGTCTTTTGACTTCACTTTCATACAGAGATTGAATAATTCCAAATATTTCAGTAGCATTTTTGCCCAATTTAAAACAAAATTGGTAACTAATGCTCCATGTCATCTTTTCCCTGAATACGTAATTAAACATATCAAAGTGAATTCTTCAATTTTCATTATTAATAAGATATTGACTTACTCTATAGTAATAAATTCAACAAATTTTAATATTGTTTAGTTTTAGTAGTAGAAAATATGTTTAGATAGTAATTTTCTCTGACTATTTACAGAATATGTAAAGATGAACAATATAATGGAGAAAATGCTTGTATAATATGGTACCTCACTAATCCAGTCGAGTCAAAAATCCTAGAAAATTCACTGCTTACTATTAGTTTTTTTCCTACTATTTTTAATTATATAAAGATATTGTTTATACATGGAATATATACGTATTTTTAATTTTTTGTTATTAAATGTATTTTTTTTTAAGCGTCATAGCATCGGCCGGGACGTGAACCCGCAACCCGGGCAACTGCCTGCAAGTGCAAGGCAGTCGCGCTGACCTCTCGACCACCAATGCAAGACTATTAAATGTATTTTTAGTAAACAAACTGCTGTTTAAGCGATCAAAATTAACTCAAAATATTATTGCTAAAATGTACTGTAATATAAATAAATAACTATATTTTAACGCATTTTAAATTCCAAACAAAGATGAAAAACAATTCTTAAGAAATATTCACAAAATTATTTTCACTTTCTATCAGTGGACATATCGAATATCATTCCTTATAAAATAGCTATGTGTTTGTGTCGTTATATATTTTTAGTGAGTTTTTTTGTATATAAATAATACAATAAATCTTTGAAAACTTAAACTACCTTTTTTTTTACTATCCAGAGGCAATTACTTAATGTTTCTTATTTTAAAATATATTAATATTATTATTAGAGCGCACGTTGTTATCAATGCTTTTTACTGAGTTACTTGCGAAAGAGAGGTTAAAAACATAACTCGCTGATACAAAGAAATAGAATTTAACACTTAATTAAAAGTTAATATTATTGAAATAAATATTCATAAATAATATTTTTAATTTATATGGTGCTTTTTAAAGTGAAATAATTTCGGAATATTTCTCTAGAACTCAGAAATATAATTTTTCAAAAGTGTTGATTTGTTATTTATATCAATTATTTAAGTAATATGTGCGTTTTAAAATATATATATATAACAAGTAAAACTTAACCGCAACTGATATGTAGTCTCACGTACATAGATATATCTTTAGCTATGCATACATAGAAGTATCTTTATATGTGCATACATAGATATATTTTTATATCTCCATCTTATATATATGTGTGTGTGTGTAATTTAACCACGAAAATCTACTGTATGGTAAAATCATTGTAATACTGCGCAATTTCCTTTTTAATCTTTTGCTTATCTACAGCCGACACTGAAAGATAATAACGCAAAGAACCAGATTAACTTTATCAGCACATATGTTTTGTTTCTGAAATATTTCAGCACCATACCTGTTGTAGCTTTCAATACATTCTATTCTTTGCTATGTCTTTCCAATGGAAACAAATGACACCGCACTTCACTTCTTTGGATGTTTTTGAGATAATCCTTTCCCACAAAAACCATAATCAAGTTTACCATAAAACACCCGTTTAGGAGATCTTCCCTTGTTCACTCATTTTACATACCAAATCCAATAAAGATATGATGACTCAGCAGGATGAAATCCAGGAAGCTGAAGAACATATTGATTGTCAAAACAGGCAAAACTCTATATACGTATTGCCACTCAGTGCAAGCGAGAGTAATCAATGGATGCATAGTTAAGTAGAGATAAAAGGTGGCTGCTGTAGGGTTGCATTAGATCTTAAGATCTAGATGCAGTGCTCTCAGATACAGGGCTCCTCACTGACGAAGGCCACAAGCCAGAAACTAGTCTGGGTATATTGGATGAGTAGGCACTAGATAGGGATTTTATGCACAAACCTTCTGGCATCCATTGATTACTCTGGCTTGCACTGAGTGGCAATATGCAATGACAATTAAGAGCAAGCATAAGAAATAGTGATCATATAATGTTTATTGGAATAATTATTGTTGTTATCACCTTGCCAATAAATTATATAAAATAACAGCTCTATACACAGCTAACTTAGTTGCAGTATTTACTTCTCTATGATGAAATACTCTTATTTTGTAACTTGCTAAAAGCAACAGCTGCACATTTGAGTTTATGTTATATCTCAACATTAACGTCCACTTTTGTATTTATAAAACTACCAATCTATTTAAACTGGTTTACATGCTCAAATGGCCAACCATCCAAACTAATAGTTGCTGAATATTTTTTTTATCCATGAATGATACAGATCATGAGCTTTTTGAAAATTAATTAATAAACCAACATTTTTATATATTGCATTAACATATTAAAAACATTTTGCAAATCTTCTGATCTGGCAGAAATAGCACAATCATTAGCATACTATAATTCCAGAATCCAAAAGTAAAAGTTCTTGTTTTTGCCTTTAGTTGAGTCACAAATTACACCATCAAACCTGTGCCATATCTTGATTCCTGAGAGATTAAGCTGCCTATAAGCAATTCCAAAGACCAATATTATAAAAATTGAAAACAATGTTGGAGCTTTTGTTTAACACTAATTTTCATTTCAAATGCCTCATATTTCACGTTTATAGTAATTGCTGTATTCTCCAGGGTAATTATTTACACTACCAGTCAGGTCACATCAATATATTGGCAATAAAGAAATATTAAAGCAAGTTAAACTTCAACAAGATATTATTTACTTGTAACAATACATATATATTGTGCCATTACAATTTAGTCATTAGCTAAATTTATCGTAATGTGCATGAAAACAAAATGCTGAACAAAAATCATCATCACATTTTTATCTAAAAAGGAAGCTGTAGGGCATCCAAGTTTAAACCCTACAAGATCAGGTTTTAAAAGCTTAAGACAGAAAGAGAGTGGGGCCGCAGTTATATACTTTAATTGTTTGTGTGTTGATAGAAAGGTAATACACACATCTAAACTATTCAATTTTTAATTATTTCTGTTAAAAAGCAAAGTTATAATGCATACATATAGGCAGTGTATGTGTAAGGTATTGATTGTTTTATATTTCAGATATTTAACTTTCTTTAAAACTAACCTATGCTTGATCAATTCTAATATCTTATTCTATACTTCTATTTTGCTTTTCTATAATTGTAATTGGGATTTAAAAGCTAAGGATTTAATTTTAAATATTAGGGTTATAATTACTAAGCTGGCAATTAGATTATTGTAATGACAGTTTATGAATGATTTGAAATGATGAAGTATGTGTGTACATTACATACAGAAATTTACATTTATAAATATTGAAAGAAAAAGAAGGGTTAAATCTGTCAAATTATTTTTTTTACAATTTTGTGTTAAATCAGATATCTATTTTTGTACCAATTTTGTTTTTATAAATGATTGTTTGTCATTTTGGGAGCTTAAGCTTGGAGGGAACTCTAATTTTAAAATTGTCTCATCTTAAGATTAAAGGAAAGAAACTCCAATTTTAGATATTACAGATATACGTGAAAAAGAAAAAAGGATTAAGTCTATTTTTTAAGACAAAAGTGTCTGAAAACCAGGTGATTTTTTGAGTTGGTCAAGAATAGCAATTCACGCTATCACTCTAATTGGGTGAGTTGACTCAAAAATAGGATATAAAAGCAGTCTGTAAAATCAGTTGAGCTATTAGATTATTGTTATTGTAATATATTGTGAGAGAGACTTTTTAAAAATTATTGAAACTAAAGCAGACAAACATTTTTAATTCTGCTAGATAATTTTTTTTTTAATCATTTTTTTTTATATCAAGTTTTGAATGTTGAAAATATAAGAATGACGGGGTAGAAAAATTATATATATATGTCTCATCTTTTACCTGACCATTGTGGAGCCGCAGATCATATAGGAAGGAAAAGATGTCTTGTCTGAAAAATAATATTCTACACCTTTCAACTGACTGAGAGAGATAAAATGTTTTAAATAGAAGGAAGAAAACATTCACCTGCATTCGAAGGAGATCAGAAAGATGAATTAATCTACTGATAAATATTAATCATCAAGTCCAATTAATTGTTCCAGCAACTGAGTTTAAAACCCAGGAAATTTATAAACATGAAAACAACTGCTGTATTTCATCCACTAAAAGAATCATGCTTGACAGGAAAAGAAGAAAAATTAATATAAAGATTTCCAAATTGTCCACTAAAGCAAATAACCTCAATAGGATCATCATCATCAAATAATTATACACTTTAAGAAAGAGATTGTTCCAAAGAAACCCGGAAATTGTTGCTGCCAAAGATA
This sequence comes from Epiperipatus broadwayi, assembly GCA_028023455.1. Classification (NCBI taxonomy): domain Eukaryota; kingdom Metazoa; phylum Onychophora; class Udeonychophora; order Euonychophora; family Peripatidae; genus Epiperipatus; species Epiperipatus broadwayi. The sequence goes on from JAQFVV010000170.1 coordinate 1,245,132, forward strand.
GACATTAAACAAGAGAAATTTGACTCATTAGAAGTCGCTACAAAGAACTGGTAGTATAAAAAAATTTTTTGATATATTTTCTTTATGATAGCAGAGTCTTAATAAAATTTTAGCAATAAAGTGGTATATTTTATTTAAAGAACTTTTAAAGACTATTCAGATCGATTAAAACCAAGAATGTCTTACTAATAATAACTTTGAGCTTCATAAATGATCTTGAATGTATCAAAATTATTTGTTTATTAATTTACAGTTATGAAATATTAATGTGTAAAATAATTTTTTGTATTATTATTTTGGTTTTAAATAATATTTTGCTATTATGGGATAAAACATGCACATACATAATATTATTTATATGTGTATAATTGTGAGTGAATGTGAAGTAATAAGTAGTGTTAACATATTAAATTAGTTTGTTTTAGGAAAATATAACATTTCAGCGCTTAGAAGAGAGGGGGAGAGAATAATTTAAACTTGTTTCTAAAACTTGCTCTTTCCTATTTTACTAACATTTATTTTTAACATTCTGCTTACATGTTAGATTATAAGGTATGTGTGCCAATGAGTGAATATTTTTTTTATATGAAATACTTTTCTTGTGGATGGAACATTTTAACAAATCGGTTACCCAATTTAATACAATATACTTTTGAAATACATTTACGGGAAAGGAGGGAGAATTTAAAATTTAATGTTAAGATTTTAAAACAGTCAATTATGATTATTGTTGTTATTGTTAATATAAATTTTTATGTAAATATAGAAAATTTTATGTATACGTTAGAAATGCAGTAATAAATATTAGTTTATGTTATTAAACGAGGCGTATATATTTCATTAAGAGTAGTCTTTATCAAGTGTGATCATTCATCATCAATGGTTGAATATTAGTTGTTTAAGATATGATTAAATATGCTAAGATTAACAATAATTATGAATTTCTTTATAAAAATTAGGTTTTATGTTTAGGCTTAGTCCTAAAGCTGTGGTTGAAACCATTGTCATTATCGTTATCATTATCATCATCATTATCAACAACATTTTAATTAATGGGATGTTTAAATATTTAAAGGCCATAAATAAATATGGATTTCATAGTATTTAGTGATTTCTTAGTATTATTATAACTACCATCCCCTCATCTATTTCATGCAAGGATGAATGAATTGCCATCTTAAATCAATAGTAATCTGAGCTAGTAAAACTTATAAAAAAAATATTGAAACACATTTGTTATGCTAAGATCTAAGAAATGATTTATGTCTAATGAATTCCACTTCAGTTTAAAGATGTTTTGTGTTACCTAGGTGTTTACTTAAATATTAGTGCATACAGTGTTATGGGTCTAAAATAAAAATCATACATTTTGTAAGAAATAAAGTACCAAAAGGGATTCAAACCCGGTACATGTGAAAAGGTTATTAGATATAACTGTGTCTAGATTCAGATAATCTAGTGGCGCCCTGATAGACCCTATTCACTTGTTGTTCACTTAGACATGCACTTGAGATCAAACCAAGAAATGAAAGTGGATAAAATCTACTGTCTGTATACCTGAGCAGATATTTTATTGAGTTACTAGTGTACTCACCTCACATGATTTCCATATACCTGAGTTATCATAGTTGTTATTAATAATTTGTTTATAATTATTGATATTGTGATATCTTGAGAAATCTAATTATAGAAATATGTTTAATTTATTCCTACTCATCATTTTAATATTTTTGACCTTATGGCTATATAGCTACTAGTCAGGAGTATGTTTCATTTAATCCAATGACTCTTAATATGATTGATAATCAGTCTTTTTGTTTAATAGCCACTACTCAGGTTAAATAATTCTTTTCTCTTTCATATAAAATAAAAGCTATAATGCTTTTCGTTTATTAAGCTTAAAGATTTATATTGGAATCTTTTTGAGATAAAATAAATATTATAATTCTCTTTGATTACTTTATTTAATATACTTGGATCTTATTTATCATTCAACTCCTTTAATTTAAGTTACAATATATATATATATTAAAACATTTAATCTCTAATTGTAGGTTTATCTTCCATCAGTATGTATAAACTTTTTATATGCATGCTTAGTGTATAAACATTTTACATGCATGCTTAGCAAACATTATCAATTTATGTGTGTTATTCTGAAATAACTTTTCTTACATGCACACACACACACCCTTTGCTAGATTGTTTGCAGTTTTTATATCAGACCATTTTCTGCATTAATCTGAATATTAAAGCATGTTAATTTTATTGTCTCATGCATGCTTATAATATGTTCATTTTCTAGAGTGTAATTAATGAATTTATTTATATGTTGTATGACTGTAATTATGTTAAATAAAATATCGTTATTTGCAGTCATCTAAGTATATACATGTATACACATTCACATATTTTATATTATAACAAATTCACATATTTTATATTATAACAAACAATATAATTTTTCACCTCACTCTAGAAAATTATCCTTTTAATCACAAATATAATTCTGCAGTCTTTGGGGATGTTGACAGTCTCTGACATTTATATAGGCCTTTCATCATCTTGAGTTTTTTCCTCTGCTCATTCAGATCGTTTTATCGATTGGGAATCCCCCAACTAGTATAATTGCTGATTTATTATACTGATTTTTTATTTCAGCTAAATCACTTTCATTTATCTGCTTATTATAAGATGACTCTATATCTCACGGTTCTCATAATATGTTTGCATATTCATCTTTCTCTTATTTGAATACTCTCTCTCTCTTTCAAATATAGATTTTCTACTGCCGTTTACTGGCTCTAACGATTTCAGTATGTTAAACTCTCAAATGACTAAGATGCCTTCTCATTTGGTTTCCCTTAGACAAGTGAAATGATCTTAATTGTTTTGAAATAGACTTTACTAGCCACTCTGAGAAGCCACTTCTCACATATCCATACAGTGTCACCAACTTTAAATTTTTTGTTGACAAAATGGACTTGTTTCACTATGTTCTTATTAGACACTAACACTGAAATATGGTTCAAAACTTTAGATGTATTAGCATTTTAGCAGACATAAGGAGTAAAATGCCTGGCAAAAATATCACATTTGCCAACACTTCACTGACGTTTTTACTGGTGGTTTTATTTAATATAGCTTTTAATTGCTGTACTTTCTTTTTTAGCTAGCTGTTTTACTCAGAGTGGTATGATGGTGTTAATATACAATGTATTTCCTTACTAGCTGAAAAGTCTTTAAATTGCATAGAAATGAAACCAGCTCCATTAACAGACTCTATAGTTGGTGAGTATCCATGACATATTTCATTTAAAGCTTTAATAGTATAATCCATGCTTGTAGTTTTGACAATTTTTTACTGTCCATTTTGAGTACAATTCAATGACTATAAGAAAAAATGTATCCATTGAAAAGGGTGTTGTAATCCATGTGTAATCTTTGCCATTGGATTGCTTTAGACCAATATTCTACTTTTCTTGGCAGCAAGATAGTGGTGGATTGGCTGTCTCTGATATATTTAACTAATTGCTCAAACTTTTGACTCATATTTGCCCTCCACAAATGTGAGAACCCTAATGCCTTCATTCTCACTATTTTTGGATGTTCTTTATGAAGTAAATCTAGTATTTGTTTTCTGCCTTCAGTTGGTAATAAATACACAATCTTTCATTAAGATAAAATTGTTACACTTTGACAGATATGTTCCATATATGTTTTGCTACATAATTCGGTAAACCTTTAAGCCAACCATTCTTAATAGCATCTTCATGTATTTTCTTCAAGTTTCCTACAATACTTATCAATAGATGGTAATTGGCATGAATTATAAACTCATATTCATAAAAAAAACATACTGATGGTGTTTTTATCTCAGCAAAAACTATCATCAAAGGTTTTTTGTCAAGACGATTGTTTTAGAAGCAGTCAGTGACATAAGCTATAGGACATAACAATGATATGGCATTACATCCCTATTTCATATTTTGATGTCAGTTGTAACTATAACTTCTTGATCATTGCAATAGTGGACAAATAATTGATTAGAAGTTATATAGGTCTTAACTCTATTGAAAGCATTTCCATGCTCTGCATTCCATTTCCATTGCTGTTCTTTTTTTAATAATTGCTATAATGGCATAGTAACAATGCACTTTTCCTTTTTAGAAAACTCTCAAAAAATTTATCCAGCCTAAAAATACCTGTAAGTCCTTAATATTCTTTGTTTTTGCTGCATTTTTACAGCTTTCATCTTTTCTGAATTGAAGTGCTTTCCTTTATGATTAATTATGGTGTCCGAGAAACTTAATTTAGATGGTAGTCCAAATACATTTAAAGATATTTAGTCGCATACCAACTTTATCCAATTTAGTACAAACTTTAAATATTCATGCTGATATTTCACTTTATGTTTCTGCAGTTATTAAAATATCTACAAGATAAGAAATAACACCTTCCATACCCTGAAATAAACTTTCTATTTTTACAATTCCGAAGAATCATTTATTGAACTAAAATAACCCTAGATGGGATACATATAGTTAATAATTCAGCCAAGCCATTCTAGTCATGATGGGAATTTGATAAGTTGTGGATTTTTAAATTAATTTTAGCAAAAAAATTTGCTTTCTTTAATGTTGTCATTATCCTCTCATGGGTAATGAATAATCTTCCTTATTGATGATGAACTTATTGAGAATTATACAGTAATCTCTGGATAGTCAAATAATCGTATCTGGCTTCAGTATAATCACAACTGAAGTGACCCAAGATGCCTCTTTTATCAAAGTTAAAACACCTCTTTTAACTAGCTTGTGAATTGTTTCTTCTACTTTTGACTTCAAAGCAAATGGGAAATTATGTGGCCTACATACAATTGGTTGCATTTTTTTACCAATTTTATGTTGACTGGCCATGTATTTATGTCTATTGGTCTTGACTTAAATAACTGTAAATGTTTAAATCAGATCATAAACTCCAACCGTTATTTTTTAATTTTGTCAATTTGAATTTCCAACAGTTTGAACCAGTTTTTTCTCAAAATAGGAGTGAGGTAATGCTTTATAATATATAGAGGTAGAAATCCTGGACTTTAGCTTAACAAATACTGTCACTTTTTTGTGTATCTCTATTCTGTTATCATTTTTGTCAATGGCTATCACATCAATTTTCAAGTGTAATATTCATTTTACACTTCCATATTATTTTCATTTAATCACTCTCTGATATTAATGACAATATTGTAATGCTATCTAACTCCATAATAACATTTTGCTTATATATGTGTACATCTAACAAAATATGATCGTTGTCCATTTCATTTATTTTTTTAATGTTTATTTTTTTCTTGACACTTTCTCCCCATGATTTACAGTCAAACTTAAACCTATTTTTCTATTTTTATCTTTACTGTGACAAATAAAAGATAAGGGTCCAGTATTTTGACAGCATGACATTTTTTATTTTTAAACCTGCAGATTTTCTTCAGATAAACTTTTTCTCTGCAACAGTAATATATGCAGGCCTCATCTGAATTTGATAATTTGAAGTTTTAGCTTCCATTTTGTTTACAGCTATTGGATTTTTGATTTTCTTTAGTGTTTTGAAATTTCAGGAATTTTCCAAAACTAATTTTCATGGACTATACATTTCTCATCTGCATGTTTATATATCAAGTCTAGCTAGCTAAGAAGAACTTGCCTTAACTTATTGTCTATCATTCCCTACAACATCAAATAGACTATGATCTAGTTTGACATTAAACTTATCCTTTTTAATTAATGTTCTTAATTCTATGTCATAATCTTGGTATTTCTCACATAATGCTTAATAACTTCTGTTCTAAAATATTAAGTTTGCCACCCATTTTGATGCTGCAAGTTTAAAACCACTCTCAATTTGTCTTTTAATAGTACTTCTTTGGAAGATTTGTATTTACAGAGTTCGTTCACCATTTTCAGGATCTCTTTCCCTGATGATACATAAGCATTGCTATCTTTAACTTGCCAATACCTCTCTATATGTTCCACATAAAGAGCATCAACATTCTGCATTATTTATCAAATCCACTTATAGAATTAATATTTAATGCCACTTTTCATTTAGAAGTGCAACCACAGCATTCTTATATAGATTACAACAATGAATGATATTTCTTTTCTTTTTTATAACCTATTACACTGGTGTATTTCTTTATCGGTGTTTCTACCATCAACTCTGTCAATCTGCTGTATTCCCTGGAAATATTATTTAGAATATCAGCCAGGCCATTTCAATATATTTAGAATAAAGGAACATGAATGAAAATAAAACTTAAGCAAGAGTTTATTCTCTTTTAACAAAATAATATATATATAAGTAGACAAAAGTTAAACATTTAACCATCTTAGAAAACAAGATGTCTAATTGTTGACTTTTATGGGCATGCTTAGAAAACATTGACTATTTATGTGTTTCCTTGACATAATTTATTTTACAACACACACACTTTGCTACATTATCCGCAGTTTTTATATCAGTCCATTTTCTTCATTAATCCAAATATTGTGGCATATATTAATTTTATTAAGTTCAGTGCATGATTTTAATATGTAAATTTTCTAGAGCGTAATTAATGAAAGATAAATTTATTCATAGTTGAATGACTATAGTTATATTAAATAAAATATGTATAATTAACTAAGTTTATATGTATATACATATCCACACGCACTGCATTATAACTATTGCAAATAGTCCAGTAATAACACTTCTTTTTATTCCATTATATAGAAGCTATATAACATTTAAAAAAATGATGGATAATCAACTAATTTAAGCAATAACATAGACTGCCCTATCAACTAGATCAAATGCTTTGATCAAATCAGTAAAAGCAATATATAAATCATTCCTCTTTCCTAACACTTCTCTTGCATTTGCTTGACAAAATATCTTGATTCTCCAAAACCACAGTGAGTCTCTGATGACCATTTATCTATAAATGGAAGTAATTTATTCAACAAAATTCTTGAAAGTTCCTTTGCTGTAGTGGATAAATAATGACATTCCATGTTATTACTGCCATCTTATCTATTTCTTTTGTTTTTCAAAATTGCAACAATAAAGGCATTCATTAGATCCAGTGTCACAAGTCTGTGGATCCATATATTTCTAAAAAATTCCCAAATATTTTTGAAAATAACTTATCACTACCATATTTAAACTTCTTCAGGTATTTTAAGATTTGCAGCCTTTCCATTTTTAAGACTATAAAAAGTTGTTTTGACTTGATTAAGTTGGATATCTTTATCCAAATCTAAATGAATGAATAAAATGGATACATCATTAAAAGTCATCATCTCAATCCGTACCATTATTCAAAAGTTGATCAAAATATTTCTCCCACTTGTGTAAAATATCCTTGTCATTATAGAAATATTGTGGATTTAATATGATTGTTATACCATTTTTCAAGCTCATCCATATTTCATTACACCAAAAAAAGATCTAGAGATACCACATCAGCAAATATCTGTGTGTTTTTTGCAGTTTTAATTCACCAATCACTTTTAATCCTCGTGTTTATTTATTATGAAGTTCCACATTTAATCCATTATTCGGTCAAGCAGAAAATATCACATATTTTCTTTTAATAAAATCGCTGTCAGAAAATATGTCACAATTCCTTTTTTTTTAAGGGGACCCAAGAATCTGTAATACCCCTCCTTCGAGAATTCCATCTGAAAATTCAAATTAGCAATTTTAATGTTTTATAGATGTTAAAATTTAATACGTATAACATATATTTAAATAAATAATGGTTAAAGAATAGATTAGAAAAAAAGGTCGTTATATAGCTATAATGAATAGTTTATTTTATATGACTGTGTATTATACGTATATGTGGACAATTAAAGTTAGGATTATAACCAAAAAAACTTGGAGAAGATTATGATGTAGGGAAAAATATCCTTTTTGCGGATAATTAACAAAAAGTATGTAGAATAGGAATGATTTTTATCATTAATGACTAACAACGAAAAATAAAAATATTAAAACTTCGATTATAGCAAACTATGATTCAATTTATGCTAATAGCCAATAACAATTCTTTTCATTTTTTCAAAATATTTATCTTAAAAACTTTTCATTTTAGATTACTTTGACAGCAATCCTGCTTTGACAGAGACATCTTCTGGAATTTCTGTTATAACTATCTTATTTTATTTTAACTACAGGTCGGATATTATTTTATAATAAAAGAAAATAATTCATTTACATTTGAACTGGGGGGGGGGGGGTTTGACAAATGATAGAGTAATTCAACTCATGCCTTGAATTCTAACCATGCTATTTCTAGTTACACACCCGTTTTCATTTTAAATCGAGCGCAAAAGGTCTTAGATTGGATTAGAATTAAATAAACTAAGAAAAATCGAAAACGGAAGTTTAACTCTGTGATTTGAAAAGACAAATAGACACGTGAATTCAATTAATTTCTGCTTGATTTGAGAGTTGTTGTTATTGAGGTTTAATACTAATAAAATCATTACTTTAAAAGAAACATCAAAATAAAATATATTACTAATTATAAAAGAATTATAAGATGCTTGTGCAATATTTGATATATCCGTTATTGCGCTTAAGATCTGGGTAAAGGTGATTTTAATTAGCAACTAATTTTTACATTCAAATTAATCTATCTAATTAGTGATCAATAAACAAAAAGGACAAAATATAAATTCTCACAAACTATATGTCTATATATTAATAGTTTAATTATCATGAATACTTATATATATTGTTTTATCTTTTAACTACAAAAATACTGATTTTTTTTTCATGTGTCGTGGCAGCGGCCAAGAAGCGAACCCGCTAACCCAGGACAACTGCTTGCAAGGCAGTTGTTCTGACCTCTCGGCCAGGAAGCGAACCCGCTAACCCGGGACAACTGCTTGCAGGGCAGCTGTGCTGACCTCTCGACCACCAACGCTTGACTACAAAACTACTGATTTAATTAGTATTTTTGTAGTTAAAAAAATAAGACAAAATAAATATATACATAAGTATTCATGATAATTAAACTATTAATATGTAGACATATAGTTGATATAAATCTGACTTTCGATATGGTGGAAATAGTTCAACATATAATCACAAATGAAAAACTTGAGTCTCATTGTAAAACATTCTATCTCAGAATTGGATTTTATTGAAATGATAATTATATATCCTTATTTCATTTTTCACTTAAGAATTGTAATCAGTTTATCTCGATGTAATAATGGCTGATCTCAAAGCTAAAAATTTGCACATCAATTATTTGCTACAATAATGAATTTTAAAAATATTGTTAAACTGGATAATTAAATAGAACAGGTCTTCTCATCTTGTCATTCTAGTGCTAAAATATTGATTTTCTAAAAACAAATTTATTTATCAAATCAAAATGAAGCTTTACACACTTCTTATAACTTATATTTAATATCTACATTAATAGCCTTGATTCATTGTTATTTTTATCCACCATTATCTATGTAATAATGATTGAATCCTTAGTCAATGAAAAAGATAAAGTACCTAACATATCCATGATAATTCTTAGCTTTAATGAATGAGGTGCCATAGACTGCATATGTGCATCAAGATGATAAAAATCAATATTTTAACCAGTGGTTTAGGTGTCTGTTTGATACTAGAAATCTGGTATCTATTAGTTACTCACAGAAAGTGTTCCCTACTGAATGACTAGTGATTGGTTTTCTTCTCGAGCTGTAGTGCCATCTTTATATGTATTGCATAGCAACATAGTTTAGGTACTGACCACAAAACTTTTAGGGCACTAGCATGTTTGAATCATGAATCATAGCTTGAAACGTGACAATGTATTATATACTTTAATCTATCATGAAACATCATGCTAACATTAAGTTGTTTTAAATTGGGAAAAACTGCTACTGCATTTTTGAAATAATTCAAACTGATTGTATTTGGTAGTGAAGTCATGAACTCATAAAAATGTTTTCAAGTGTTTGTCAAGATTTTGTGATGGCAGAGAGGGCACTGAATATGACCCATAAAGATAAGAAACATATGGTCATATTTCATGTCATAATTCAAGATACAGATATGTTACTACCTTAAATGTTTTGTGGTAAATAATTCAATTATACATATGCATAGATTCAGATCTGTTGCTGCATCCAACTTAGAGAAAAAAGCCATCATTTTTCAGTGGAACATGATTGGCTTTGCAGTCGAAAAATATGGAACTTTATTACAATTGCTAATATTTACTGAGGCTATAACCTCGATAATATGCGTATAAAATGCGATAGTAGGGACCTCTACAGGTGTTTTAACCACAAGCTAGAGGTCCCTACTATCGCATTTTATATGCATATTATCGAGGTTATAGCCTCAGTAAATATTACTACGTAATCAATGTATGTTTAATAAATTTATAATTACAATTTCTAATGTAGAAATTGATTTTGGGGATGAAAAACAAGTATAAAATAATATTTAAATAGAAGTATATTGTGTATACTGAAACTTAATGTAATTAGAAGGGATTTGAACTCAGAGTTTCAAGCTCCTACAGTTATCTACTCCATGTAATATAACTGATACACATGACTGCAAACGTGAAAAAAATAAATAATCTCCAATATACATATTTCGTGCTAAACCAGCACTCATCAGTTGATCCAGATTATCACCTCTGATACATATATATATAATCAGTGCTCACTTTATATTAAGATAACAAATCTTCAAACTTTAATGGACTGGCTTCAATCTTCTCCACGTATATTGGAGTTGTTTTTTTTCACATGTATGTGGTCATGTATATCAGTTATATAAGATGGAGTGGATAGCTGTAGGGAGTTTGAAATTCAGAGTTCAAATTCCTTCTAAAGTATAAAGTAAATTTATTTTATATTTTTTCAAATATTAATTGTGAGAAAACTTTAAAATATTTCATTTTGACATCTCATATTTAAAATTAAATTGTTATATTACCTCTACGAGTAGAGTTTCAAAATAATTCTAAAATGTTAGATACAAAACTGTGATAAATAATATTGATTTTATTTTTCAAATTAGTTTTTTGTACAAAAGAAGAGCTTTCAAAACATGTAAAATTTTAAAGTTGGAAATGTTACTTAATGAAATATTATTTTTTAATGTGTTAGTATTCAGAAACTACAAAATCATTTATTTTGGTGTTGCAATCTTTATATACTTTCTCTATTATTTTGAGTCTATCTATAATCTTAAATTACTGTGCGCAGTTTTATTTTACCATGGAAATTATTTTAAAATTATTAGTTCACAAAAAATTCTGCAGATGTCAGGATCAGATAGATCTTTAGAAAATTACACTATGTAATTTGCATATTTGATCTCAATAGAAGTGCCAATTTCTAATTGGTAGAATGTTTAGCCTGTGTCCAAATAATATAAAAAATACATTCGAAAAGAAAAATTACAATTGCCAGTAATTTGTTTACATATTAAAAGATATTTACATAATATTTTTGTGAAATATTTTAACTTGTTTGTTGAGTATATCTGCCTATTACACTTTGAATAAAACCTAGTGAATATTCTGTTAAACAAAATGCCATATTGCTGCTTTTAAAATTATACCTTTTTTATATATATTAATATTTCTAATTTAATGCAATTTATTTAAGTTTTCAAATCTTTATATGTAAAAAAAATTAATATTTAAAACCTATAAAAATAAATATCTAATAAAATTCTTATCTGAAAACAATGGAACATGTCATGATTGATGTAATTATCTATTCAAAAAGATAGAAGGATAAAATATGAGATATTAATATTCTATGTTATTAAAATGATGTATTTACAAGTATTTATCATCAAAGAAAACAAAAAATTTGTAAAAGGTAACAAAATTATTTATTGTTATTAAAATATTTTACAGTTTTAACAAAAGCAATTTTCTTGTAGCCAGTAAAGGAAGCTTCCGGTTCTTATATCAAGCTTTCTAAGAGCAGTCTTTTTAAAAATAAAATGTTTTCAAAGACAATTCCCTACTAGTGACAGTTTTTGGTTTAATAATAGATCTTTTACAAAAATATTGTTTCATAATCATCTAATAATTACTGAAAATCACATTTTCCTTATTATTTCACCCCAGGATAAAACAATCTAAAACAACATCCAATTATGAATCTCATTTGTCATAACAATGGAAGATGCAGTCAATTACACAAAGTGTCTGTAAAGTTTCGTATAATGCTGACATCTTTAGATTTTTTTGAAAAAATTAATACATTAAAACTGTAATATCATAGAATAGGTCCACCACAAAGCATCATGCCCCAAAACATAACTTATACAAATGCTTTAAAACAACATATAAATGTATCAATTGCAACACCATTATAATGCTTAAAAAGTGAAATTTAAAGCATAAGTACCACAGAACACCCCCATTGAATTAAACCAAAAACATATATGTCTATAGTGACATTTTATTTGAAACATTTACTTTTAAGAAAACACATCATAAAAAGTTTGTTAAGGCAAAATGGAAGCAGTTTTTTGGACTAACAAAAATAGCTTTTTGTCAGTATCAGTAAATAAATGTTTTTTTTTTAAATTTTAGTAACAATAATGTTAATTTTAACATAGATATATATTTAATGATAACTAGCTCTAGTTTTCTTTTGAATTTTAAAAGTGGAATTTAAATGTCTATTATTTTATTGTATTAACTTTCTGAAGAGATAAAATTACATCCGATATACAAAATCCTATGTTGTAGTTATAAACTCCATTTATGAGTTAATTTCCTATTTTACAAAATTCAAATATTAACTTTTAAAATGTCTTTCATTTGGAAGCTTACATTTGTAAAAATATTATAAAGAATATCAATATATGAAATACAAAAAAGATTCAGTAATAAAAAATAAGATATTTAAATTTAGAAAAAATCTCATTAAGATCATTTCAAATAAGAAATGAATTAGATCCTGAAACAAATAAGAGATCAATTTTTTTAGCAAAAAATAAACTTTGTATAGTTGCAGTTTGTAATGCTATAATTGACTATTTATTGGTCTGCATTCAGAATAGGTTATATTTACCTGTTTAATGAAGTTTATTAAAATTTATTTGCATCAATAATTTTAACCTCTGTAGTCAAGTTGCAATCTTTAGTGTCTATATAAATATATTAGATCATTAAGAAAAGTGGGAATTCACCTTTATTGTTAAAACGAGGCCTTGGGAACAGTTTGAAATTGTTGATTGTTATTGATATTGGGATTGTGTAAGTGTTGACTGGTTTTTAATGATATATATATATATATATATATGCTAGCAAGATATATCCTATAAAACATATATATATATATATATATATATATGTTTATATAGGATATATATATATATATATATATATATATATATATATATATATACATATGCATTACATATTTTATAATTTAAAAATATATGATCAAATTTATTAAGAAAAAAAAGAATAGTTAAAGAAATAATTAGTTAAGAAGTAGATTTTAAAATATAAGTTTGTAAAAAATAAAGATTGCATTATATTTTTCTTTTAGAATAGTCCAAAGACTTTTATTGAAAGCAGGTGGAGAAAAGAATCAGGAGAAATAGGATTTAAAACTCATTCCTCCTTTTTATAAATTAAAATAACTTAAAAGAATAAATGTCTAAATATAAATCTTAGTGAAAAATCAAATAAAAAAAGATTGATTAATTAATTAATTAGTGAAAGAAAACTTTTGGAATGCCAGTAAGATTCCTGGCTGATAATAAATATAAAATGTTTAAAAATAAATCTGGCAATAGAAGTAATTATAAACTATATAAACTATCTCATTGATATAAAAGTGATGAGATAGTAGATTAATCTAGCAAAAAGATTAGATTAAAGAAAAATGTAAAAATTATTTAAAAAATAGATTACAGATAAAAATGAAAACTATAAACAATGGGAGAGAAAAAGTATAAAAGTTGCAGCTGTCTATTATTATTCATTCCATTCTTTATTCATATTGATATTCTTTCTTGAGATTCATTCTGAAATTCATAGAGATTCAGTCAGACATTCAGATATTCAGAAATCTAAGAGCAGTATATATCCAGTCATTACTGCTGCTGACAATATTAATGCAAAAGTGCTAGCATTAAAAACATGTCTTGTTAGAAAGCTGAAGGAGTATTCAACTGGGCATCATGCCCAAGTCCTCAGTAAAATAAACTATTTTTGCCTGAAACCAATGTTTGAAACTAATGCCTAAATAATGAAATAGTCACTGCCACAGATTCTCTCTCCCATTGTTGAACTGAAGAATGGAAAGAAAAGCATGAAGCTATTGATGGATACCAAAAGGCCACCTGGTTAAAAAATCCAAACCAATGAAAAACAAACTAAAGGAACTGTGTCATTTAATACCACAAAAAACCTAGGTAAAATATTTTCAATAATAACTGTCTAGACACATTATCTTTTAAATGAAATGAACTTTAATGAAGGACTATTATAAAATTTAGCATGAAAATAATCATTCATTTATATGTCTATATGTAAAATTCTACACTATTATATTATATTAAATATCTGTCTGCATGAATAAATACTAATGTTTGCTTAATTATTATTTGGTCTATTCTCTCTCTCTCTCTCTCTCTTGTCATTGTATCACCATTGTTTTAAAGATATAAATATTTGCATATGTTAAGTTAAATCTTCTGGACACACTGATTAAGAGGAGAAGCTAGCTTGGGATATTTCAAGTGCTTGCTGGATTGGTGTGTGTTATTCAAGCATACTGATTATATAACATATGGTCAGCTGGCACTGAATTTGATTCTCAAAACAAATAATATGCTTTGAACCGTGGGTTTTTGTTTCAGAAGCCAAGATGGGCTACAGTCAAAAAATGCAGTCATGTATATGCTTTGTATAATCTTGATCTGGCCATGGGTATCATTGATGGCTAAGAAATCAATGATATTTTCTTCTCTGCTTGAAGTACCGGTTCGTTCATGTAGTGTGAAGGATATAATTGAATAATTGCATAAAGTAAATGATAATAAATGAAAGACCTTATAATAAATAATAAAATGACAAATATAAAAGAGTTTGTTAAATAAATAATGTTAAAAATAGAAGAAAAAGAAGCATAAAAAATTAATATGTAAAGAGCTTGATTATAAGCTCATTATAGCAAAAAAATATAAAATAATAATTACCAAAAAAAGGTTAAAACTTATTAAAATTTAGATATTAAAAGATATTAAGTACAGCAAGTAAAGAACAAATAATGAAACATAGTAATAAAGTAAATTTGGAAAAACCCAGTTATATATATATATATTGTAATGATATATAAATATGCTGTTACATTAATTTAAAATAAAATCTTAAAGTTCGCAAATAAAAATAAATATATTAAAAAAAAAACTAAACGCTAAAATTAAAATGTTCGTTAAACGTATATATTCGCACAGATACTAAACTTTAAAAATATTTTTTTTTATAAATAAAAAAAGATATTTGAACGTACTTTTTTTTATAAAAAAAGATTTAAATATAAAAATAGTTTAAAAAAGAAATAACGTAAGTAAAAATAAAAACAGGTATTAATTAATTCCTGTAATCTGTAAATGGAAATGATTGTTTATTAATTATCCAAAAGCTGTGTAATTAAAAAGTCAGATGAAAAATAGATAAGAGAAGAAAGAGATTTTAGCTTGACCAATGGAAGCAAATAAAGGCCTGGATTATAACGAAAAAAATGGAACAGTGACGTTTTTGTTCATGGAATCCATAGGAGGACTATAAAAAGAAAAATATTGAGTTCCAGTCAGTTTTCTGGTTTGTTTTTGAGGGTCGTGATAGGATGCACATATCACACACTCTCTCTCTCTATTTTAAAAATGAACTGACTGTGATACCGAAATGAACCAGCTAATGCTACCTCCGGAACATCTGACCGAGTTTTCAAATAAAGACTCCATGGGAATTTACATCAAGAGCAGTGATTCTTCTACTGTAAACTATTGACATGAACTCTAAAATTTAAAACTAATTAAGAACTTTTGTTCAAGCTTATGAACTTCTATCTGACTTTTAAGTTTAAAATCAATTGATAATGTTTAAAATTTTATATGTTTTGCTTTGAAAAAAAAATCATTTCCATTTTATTATTTTTTTATTTGTATTAATACTTATCGTATAAATTATTTAAATGCATGAAATTTAAAGTTGGGTATAGACGTTGCATAGATTCATTAGCGGTTAATTATGTTGCTGTTTCATAGTCGATTGGAATATATAAGTCATCATGTCACTGCGGTGTCTTATGATGAACACCATTGGGTTTTTTTGTATTCCCTATGCAATTGACATTATCGATGACTTTGTATTTTGATCGGTTATGTTTATTTTGGAATGTTTTTAACCGTGGAATCTGTGCAGCCGATCTATACTCAACATTTTAAAACAAATTTTATAAAATTCATCTGTGCAAACATAATAAATGTTAAATTTAAGTCGGGCGTGAATGGCTGTATAGATTTGTAAAGTTATATATAGTTTAAGGGAGGGTAATCTTAGGTTATTCATTTCGTAGTTGAATTAGCTCAATGGATTGGATATATTTGTGTAATTAGTAGATGTAGTATGAGATCCGCTATGGGCAGGATTGCACATATACGCCACACACCTTCTGTTTGCCTATGGATGGGTTTGTAAGTCGGCAAAGGACCACAGTCCATTCTATGGAGTTTTTTGTTTATTGTTCTACTCACCAACAGATGTAGCATTCCTGTTGGTGGAGAGACAATGTCTTCTCTAACTCTACTTACTGTTCAGATGTACATTCCTGACAGGATAGTATTTTGTGTTGTCATATTTTCATGCTACATTGAATACATAAATGTACCAGATGGTTTGGTGCCAGTTTGACTGCAAACTTTTTGGCCTAAGGTTAAATAAGGGATAGAACATTTTTCTTTTCAAATACAATCTATATAGTCTATTCATACTCGACTCACTAAATAAATATTAAATTCATTATGGCAAGCTATTTAAATGTAAAATTAAAGATTAATATAAAAATCTAAAATGTTAAACTTATTCCTCAAATTAGAATGATTTTATATGTGCGTAAATAAATATTTTTATGTGTTAATTTCTGGCAGTGGCTTTTATTTTTTATATTTAAGATATAAAGTTATATTTTATAATCTCTGCTGTTCCACTGAGCTAGTGACTTGGGCTAATGATCTAAATATTTAAATAAAGTGGAATCTTAACAGCACATATCTGCCTACTCTATAAATTTTTCTAGGTTTAAATGCCTAGATGGTGCCCTGTAGAGCAGATATCGTAGTTTGCAGTTAGATTCGATCTTCACTTTCTTTCCGATCGTTACAACTGGCTACCCAACTTGGGCCGATCTTTAATAAACACGAGTGCCCTGAGAATTTTAAAAGTGAATCATGCCCGTAATATTTTTTCTGAAATTAGTATAAATATATTTGTTGTATTGACATGGAGTTACAGTTTGAAATTTTGTCTTAAAGGTACTGCCAGTAAGAAAAATTGCGCATATGTAAAGATAAATACGAGGAATAAAAAGTAATAAATAAAATGTAATTAATAAATATAAATCATAATTTTTTTTTAAAAAAAAAGTCTTGTTTAAAATCTAATCGTTTAACTTGCCTAAATAATACTTAAAAGTAGAAGAAAAGAAACTTGGAAGGGAGGGGGCAGAAATTTAGCTGGTAGTAAGGAATCATCAGTCAACATTTTTTTTTATCATTATATTTGTAATTACTGTTTTGTCTTTTAAAAAAAAAAAAAAGTTTTGTCCTTTTGAAATTTCATATATAACAAATTTGTGTAACGTAATTACTAACACTAAGTAAATTCTTTTTTTTTTTTAATGTTTTTATTTTTTTGAGGAAGTTTACTGATATGTAACGATATATAAATATGCCGTTACATTAATTTAAAATAAAATCTTAAAGTTCGCAAATAAAAATAAATGTATTAAAAAAAAAAAACTAAACGCTAAAATTAAAATGTTCGTTAAACGTATATATTCGCACAGATACTAAACTTTAAAAATATTTTTTTTTATAAATAAAAAAAGGTATTTGAACGTACTTTTTTTTATAAAAAAAGATTTAAATATAAAAATAGTTTAAAAAAGAAATAACGTAAGTAAAAATAAAAACAGGTATTAATTAATTCCTGTAATCTGTAAATGGAAATGATTGTTTATTAATTATCCAAAAGCTGTGTAATTAAAAAGTCAGATGAAAAATAGATAAGAGAAGAAAGAGATTTTAGCTTGACCAATGGAAGCAAATAAAGGCCCGGACCATAACGAAAAAAATGGAACAGTGACGTTTTTGTTCATGGAATCCATAGGAGGACTATAAAAAGAAAAATATTGAGTTCCAGTCAGTTTTCTGGCTTGTTTTTGAGGGTCGTGATAGGATGCACATATCACACACTCTCTCTCTATTTTAAAAATGAACTGACTGTGATACCGAAATGAACCAGCTAATGCTACCTCCGGAACATCTGACCGGGTTTTCAAATAAAGACTCCATGGGAATTTACATCAAGAGCAGTGATTCTTCTACTGTAAGCTATTGACATGAACTCTAAAATTTAAAACTAATTAAGAACTTTCGTTCAAGCTTATGAACTTCTATCTGACTTTTAAGTTTAAAATCAATTGATAATGTTTAAAATTTTATATGTTTTGCTTTGAAAAAAAAATCATTTCCATTTTATTATTTTTTTATTTGTATTAATACTTATCGTATAAATTATTTAAATGCATGAAATTTAAAGTTGGGTATAGACGTTGCATAGATTCGTTAGCGGTTAATTATGTTGCTGTTTCATAGTCGATTGGAATATATAAGTCATCATGTCACTGCGGTGTCTTATGATGAACACCATTGGGTTTTTTTGTATTCCCTATGCAATTGACATTATCGATGACTTTGTATTTTGATCGGTTATGTTTATTTTGGAATGTTTTTAACCGTGGAATCTGTGCAGCCGATCTATACTCAACATTTTAAAACAAATTTTATAAAATTCATCTGTGCGAACATAATAAATGTTAAATTTAAGTCGGGCGTGAATGGCTGTATAGATTTGTAAAGTTATATATAGTTTAAGGGAGGGTAATCTTAGGTTATTCGTTTCATAGTTGAATTAGCTCAATGGATTGGATATATTTGTGTAATTAGTAGATGTAGTATGAGATCCGCTATGGGCAGGATTGCACATATACGCCACACACCTTCTGTTTGCCTATGGATGGGTTTGTAAGTCGGCAAAGGACCGCAGTCCATTCTATGGAGTTTTTTGTTTATTGTTCTACTCGCCAACAGATGTAGCATTCCTGTTGGTGGAGAGACAATGTCTTCTCTAACTCTACTTACTGTTCAGATGTACATTCCTGACAGTATAGTATTTTGTGTTGTCGTATTTTCATGCTACATTGAATACATAAATGTATCAGATGGGTTGGCGCCAGTTTGACTGCGAACTTTTTGGCCTAAGGTTAAATAAGGGATAGAACATTTTTCTTTTCAAATACAATCTATATAGTCTATTCATACTCGACTCACTAAATAAATATTAAATTCATTATTGCAAGCTATTTAAATGTAAAATTAAAGATTAATATAAAAATCTAAAATGTTAAACTTATTCCTCAAATTAGAATGATTTTATATGTGCGTAAATAAATATTTTTATGTGTTAATTTCTGGCAGTGGCTTTTATTTTTTTATATTTAAGATATAAAGTTATATTTTATAATCTCTGCTGTTCCACTGAGCTAATGACTTTGGCTAACGATCTGAATATTTAAATAAAGTGGAATCTTAACAGCACGTATCTGCCTACTTTATAAATTTTTCTAGATTCAAATGCCTAGATGGTGCCCTGTAGAGCAGATATCGTAGTTTGCAGTGAGATTCGATCTCCATTTCTTTCTGATCGTTACAATATATATATATATTTCTGAAAGTTTGTGATGGTCGTGTTTTAGTTGTATTGGACTACTGCCATCATCTAATATAAATATTGAATGTCCTTAGAAAAATTTAACATTATTGAAATATTCCAAATACATTCAGCTGTTAGTAATAGCACACAGGTTAGTATATGATAATGTTTTGAGAAGTATTATTTTCACCTCTTTTTCGGATGTTGCTAACTTGGTCAGTATCAGTATTAGCAAGGGATTTGAACTTGGACCTTTAGATTCTTAAATATTACATTTTAAGATAATGTCATGTGATTACTAAAAAGACCATTATCAAGTGAGATTAGATTGTTTATTATAAAACATACAAGCTATATATATACCTGTACAAACAATGTAATATATACTGTGTTTTGAGCGACTCTCAACTCTCCACACTATCTCATACCACTGATACACTTGACCACATATATGTCTAAAAGATAAATAAACACCAATATAGATATTTCGTGCTAAAGCAGCAATCTTCAGATGGTTCAGATTATCATCTCTACACATATATAAAATAAGTGCTCAGATTTATAATAAGATAGTCGATCTTCATACTTTAATGGACAGGCTTCAATCCACCCCACCCTCCAACTCTTCAGTCGGCCATCCTATTGAAAATATGATGATGGAACGCTCAAAACCCACACTCTAAAATATTTTAATGCAAATAAATTATTTACGCTTAGAGATATAAAAGTGACGCTCTGTTCCCCATCTCCATAAACTAAAGAGTAGTAAATGAATAAAATCAATGGACTCTAAAGGCAACAAAGCTGTAATTCTTTTGATTTTTAGATAAATAGTTTAATCTGAATATGAAGCCACTTTCTCCATTTAATGGCTGCATTTTATTTTTATCTTCCTATTCAAAGTCGAAGTATTTATATTTCTAACTTGAAACCAATAAGTATACTTAGTCATAATCGTGTGGCATTGGATCAACAACTATATAGTTTAGCTGTCTCAGTTTTAAACTGAATGCTGAAGCTCTAACTTGTTGAAGGAAAAAAAGATTATAAAAACCATATTTACTATCTTTCTCTTTAGCTGCACTGATGACATCGTTTTTTTCTAACATTAAAGGTCACCACACTGCAAGCAATAATTAATATGATTGAATTTCTCTTGTCAGAAAAGCTTAATTTTCTAGAAGGAATGCCTAGAAATCTGACGTCAGGGCTTTAGGCACTGATTTTATTCATTGCTTTCACTACAGATTCTGGATTTGGCAAAAGGTGTTGCTGCTGCTTCTTAATAGAAGACAATTAAATCAGAGCTGGGAAAATAATTGGATAATAAGAAATAAAAAGTACATGAGTTTATTGTGGTATATAGTTGTTTTAGAGAGAGAGAGAGAATGTTTAATTTGAAGATCAGAGTTAAACGGCATAGAACCTAGGCATAGAAATTTTTGACTTTTTTAAATAGAAGTCATTTTATATCACATAACACCATAAAGTCGATCAATTTATAAGCAACATGTAAAAAAAAGATATTCTTTTTAATATTCCTTACATTAGTCATATAAATAATTAAAAATAAAGAGTTACACAAAAATGATGCTTCTGGTTTGGTCCAAAATGCAGCTCGGGTGTTATTTGTCTTTTATTGTGTCTTTATTCGTATGTTTACTAAAGAAAGTGTTGTGGTGAAGATGTTAAAAATACATTTATAAAATATATTTCATATGAGAAAGAGGAAGGTGAATAACATCAAATATGTATGTGTTTAATTTAAAAGAAATCAGACATATTAATCTTTAACAATGGTTTAAATTTTATATCTGGATTAGAAATAATCTCTACTTTAATAAATGATTAGTGATAATTATTACTGTATTTATCTAAAGCAAATTGAGTCCAAGTTGTGAGTGGAGTAAGTTTGAAACTTGTAAATTAAAATATAGTAATTTACTTATTGGTAAATACTGTACGTGTGATAAAGATATATATGTGAGAAGGTGACCTGAGTCAGCTGATGAACGCTGTTTTAGATTGAAATGCATCTGGAAGTATCATTGGTCTTTTATTGTGCTTTTATTCATAAGTTTTTAACATAATGTGGTGGTGTGGTGACTATTTAATACATTTATTAAAGATTATATATATATATATGGGGGGGGAGGGGATAAACCAGACCAACTGATGAGTGCTAGTTCAGCATAAATATGTATATTGGAGATCATTTAACTTTTTTGCACGTATTTAGTCATATGTATCAATTGTATAAGATAGAGTGAATGACTAAAGGGAGCTTGAAAGTCTGGGTTCAAATACCATCTAATTACATCTAACTTAAAAGTATATATTCTGTACTTGTATTTAAAATATTATTAAAGATTAATATATCTGTTTTTAATTAAGCCCACACATATAAAATAATTTAACTTCATTTCTCAACCTCGATATCTAATATCTGTTATAAATGTATTCAATAGCCCCTCCTTCACCATATACTCTTGAAACAAATAAAGACATCTTAAAAGCAAATGACCCAAAGATACATTTTGTGCTGAATCAGCACACATTAATTGGTTTAAGTGTCAATCATTCACATATATCTTTATCATGTGTTCATAATTTATCGATAGTAAATTGCTACTAAACATATATTAAAGATATAAGTGAAGAATTGTGACCTGAGCCAACAATAGGTGCTGGTTTAACATGAATTGCATCTAAGAGACTTGTTTTATTGTGATGGGGAAATTATTTAATTCATTTATATAAAAATATTAGGGGTAAAAATAGTTGAATGTTTATATTAATCTTGTTTGTGGTTAATTTCAACCTAAGGCTAATTAATTCAATGATTTGTACGTACCACAATTGCTATTTATTTGCATTAATATTAAAAAAAACAGTAACAGAATAAGCTTTATTCACGATATGATAATATAGAAACAATAATATAATATAATCGAAAAACCAAGTCATATATCATGTAACTTGTTTTAAGCTTGTATTAAAGATGTGTAATATAAGGAGCATACCAATAGTTCTAACAAACTTTCATCAATAAGTGCAGCACAAGAAAGTATTTAAAAATCTCTATTTAGAATTATCCCTATCCTCCGATTTTGAGTTTTTGGTCAGTGAGGCACTAGGACATTCAGCCAAAAGCTTGAAAACAGTCTTAGGATAGGAATAATTTTAGCTAGAGATTTTTAAAATTCTTTCTCTTGTTGCACTTATAGATGAAAACTTGTTAGAGTTATTGGTACGCTCTCTAAATTACATATCTGTAATACAAGCTTAGGCGCGATGTATGACTTGTTTTTTCGATTATTATAAATTTTGCTCCTGGGGTTTTTGTGATATTATATTGCTGATCTTATTAATATATGGTGAGGGGTGAAGTGTTTTCAGACCCATATAACTACTTGAGATAGATAGCTGAATTTAAAGACATTTATGTGTATGAAAATGTCCGATTTTCTACTTAACAGTTACATATTAGATAAGTACTGGCTTTGAGTTGGTATTTTAGATATAGTGTTTGAATGTCCTAGTACCTCACTGAGGAAAGCCAAAAGCTTGAAACTGGTCTAAGGATAATGATAATTCTAGATAGAGATTTATAAATGCTATCTCTTACCGCACTTATTGATGAAAGTTTGTTAGAGCTATTGCTATGCACCCTATACATATATATATGATCAACAGATGGCGTTTTTACCAAAAACACGATCAAGCGTTTGTTTACATAAACGATCAAAGAGTCAGAATTAACGCCATCTGTTGATCATAAATACAAGCGTCAGCAGGTTTTAACGTGATTAAAACTTGTTTTTGTTTTTCATATATATATACATGTAT
Source organism: Epiperipatus broadwayi (assembly GCA_028023455.1). Classification (NCBI taxonomy): domain Eukaryota; kingdom Metazoa; phylum Onychophora; class Udeonychophora; order Euonychophora; family Peripatidae; genus Epiperipatus; species Epiperipatus broadwayi. The sequence continues at coordinate 1,269,034 of JAQFVV010000170.1, forward strand.
ATAATGTGGACAAACACAAATTATGAACTGTAGAATTAATGGCAGTATCTGGCTACAGCAGACGAATTGAAAATCTTGCTAAAGTTACTAGAGAATCTTTTCTCCTGGTTGAAATCTCTTTTAAGGCCTTTGTGATATTTTTTTATAGTTGGCTGACTAAAAAATCCATTGCTAAATAAATAAAACAATATATCTAGATTTAAATATTCTACATTTAAAATTTAAAAATGTCAACAATTTTTTATTACAGCTGGCATTAATTAAAAGAAACAATCGAACAAACGAGAAGAAGAATCTGTAATATAGACAAAAAAAATTATTTATTTATTCTCTACAGATTTATAACTATTAAACAATAAAAGTATAACGCTATTATGAGAGGGGGGTATAAATCCGAATTAGAACTGTTCAACTTTATGACAAGATAGTTTAGGAATAATTTCTGGAGTTCAGTCAAAATATATATGCAAATATTAAAAGTTGATCTAAAGTGCATCATCCGGGAAAGCGGCCATAAAACAGATGTGTCGCAAAGTTGAGGAATTCCAACGCATGAATTAATCTTAGATCAGATTTTCTATTTCATTGATTAAACTTATTAATACATTTTATTGATTTTGCGAAATTTATCACTATGCAACTCTTGTTTCGATAAATCTATAGTGAATTTATACAATACTTATAAATTCTCTTTTAGTTTGCGAACTATATTGCTTTTCATATTTTTTAGGGATATAATTAGTTAGTTAAAGCCTAAAAAGTAAACTGTAAAATAAATTAAACTCATGCTACGGTATTTTTGTATTTACATTATAAAATTTACTCAAAAATGAATATAAAATTATCATTACCATATATAGAAAAAGCCTACTTAAATATATATATTTTAAAATAAAAAAAGTTATAATAAATGGCCAGTTGTAATAATATCTTGAACTATTTCCATAATCTATCATTAAATGTTGAATATATAGAAAAATTTAAACTTTATTTAAACTTTTCAAATACAAACAACTTGTTAATAATAACACACAAATAAAAAACAAAGGTTATTAATTAAACAATGTTTCCAGTAGTATTATTCTCCACACTTCTTCAGATGTTGCTGGCTTGACCAATGCCAATATTAGCGTAGAAGTTGAACTTACAAGTTTAAATTCTTAAATATCAAATTTTGAGACAATGCTCCAATGAATTAAGCTATTCTGTCAAAAGCAACAATTAGTAGAAATTTCACATACTTATCTATGAGAGCTGGTTCAAATCCTCCTGATTTCTTTAATTTTTTTTTAGTTAATACTTTTAAATAAAATATTCCAATATGTTCATCATCAGCATCATCAACCATTATCAATCCACTGCAGGATGAAGATCTCTCTAAGTTTAATCCATCTTCTCCGATCTTTATCTTCTCTTCTCCACATCACCCCTGCACACTTTCTTATTTCATCCATTCATCTCACATGCGGCCTATTTCTGGGTCTTTTACAATCTCTTGTAATCCAGTTTAAGATTTCAATTGTCCATCTATTATCATCTCTTCTATTAGCACAAACCACTGCCTTTAGTAGGCTTGAATTTTTGTTATCACTTTCTCAGCAAAAAACAGTTTTGGAAACAATCATTTTCACAAAATCGTAATCATACCAAAATTTTTTTAAAATCGGAATTTCAAAAATAATCAGACTTAAATATACTCTGCATAAGTAATAATTAACTACTGAAGGCGTATTGAATTTTTGCATTTAATATTAAGAAAACAAACAAAATATTTGAATACAAGTCAGGGACCTAATAAAAGAATAAAATAAAAAGAAATTTGTGTGTGTGTGTGTGTATACTTACTAGAACGATAAGTGCTAAAGTGAATATCATAACTATAATATTTAAGGTAAATTAATATCAGCTATGAAATACGATATGACGAAAATAAATGGAAAAATAAAATAAGTTTAGTATTACATTTAAGATGAAAGGTTTTTTCTTTAAAAATTTAGCAAAATAATCTTAAAATAGACTATTAATACACACATACCAAAAGAAGTTTTACGAATTACAAAATAATGATTACATTTCTAAACGTAAATTTAAAAAATGATAATTATAAGCTAACTGATATGTTATTGAAAAGAGTTTGATTAGTTGGTCTGATACTAGTCAAAAATATCTATATTGTAATACTTTATGGTAAAACAAACGATAGTGGAAGAGGGAAGTAAAAAAAACTTTTTTTTTTACTAAAACTAAAATACAAAAGGAATTAGGTTGTCAAGCATTGGTGGTTGAGAGGTCAGCGACAGCTGTTTTACAAGCAGTTGTCCTGGGTTAGTGGGTTTGCTTCCCAGCTGATGCTATGACACATGAGAAAAAAAGGAATTAGGTTATATCATGCACTATGCTTCTGACATTGCATTAAACAGAAATGGAAAAAATACATCAAAGTAACTTTTTTATATTTTTATAAATAGATACTCTAAGAAGATAATAATAAACATTTTACAACAAATTCATAAACTATAAAAACCAAAATTGCATGAATTTTAGTTTAAAAAAACAAGCAGGCTGGAATAATGATGATTACAAATGCTAAACTGCTGAAAGTTTCAAAAATGCCTACCTCAGTAGTGAAGATTGCATTTCACTGAAGATGTAAGAATAAAACCTGGTCAGAAACCAATATTTTCTGAGGTAAACCAATGGAAATCATAAAGGATTGCAGCCAAAAGATATAAATTCATAAAAGAACAAAACACTATGAAAGTTAACACATGTTTGAACATTATAGCACCTACTAAAATATTCCAGCACTTCATAAAACAATAAAATGCAAAATTCATAAGCAGAACATTTAAAGTTTGAAATTTACACTTTATAATCATTGATATTAAATGTTAATGTTATGATAAATAGAACAGTAGTGTCATAAAGTTCTGGACACATAAGAATGATATAATGCATTAATAATAAGGGCTTTCAATAAAAATTAATTTTTTAGTCAATTTCATAGTTGAAAAACATTTAATCAAAAGATTTTAACTGTTGTACCTAGATGTTAGCAGTATTGATATTTTTATGAACTACAATCATGAAAAGGTCATGATTTTATTGATTTATTTATTGTATTCTACTGTTTTAATTATTAGTTTGCGTGGACACGTCACAGCTGTAGATCATTTTAATGTTTTGGAGAACCATATTTATGTTTTCTTAGTACAAATGCTGTTTTCAGAAAGCAATTAAGTTTACAAAATAACAGCACTCTAATTTGTACAGACTCTGCAATCAATTATTAGTTTGATGTTACATTTTTCTGTGATTTCTTAATTATCTGACTAAATGTGGAATAGATTAGTGTTGTACAATTATCAAAAAAATTGTAAATTTTCTCTATAATGTATAGCTTATTATTCTTTAGACATTCAAATAGCTCATAAACTCATTCCACACATATTACAAACAGTTCTTGAAGTGACTGGTAATATCATAAATGTTTACCTAGTTCAATCTTTGTATGACAATTTTTTTAAGTAATGGGTTAGTTTAATGAAAATTAGGATAGGCAACATATATATACACATTTATAATATTATAACATTAATTGTTGTAAAGCTGCTTCTTCCCAAGATGCAAACTGATCATGTGACATCTCATACTATTATTTTTTAATATTGGTATTTTGCTGATTCATTTAATTTGTTTTTATTGACAAAACAAATGTAACTCATTCTCTAATGCTATTTATACTAAACTTGAATAACCAGTGATTGTCAGACATTAGTGTGTTTACTCTTTTACACTGTGACGGATCCATTGTTTTTCCTGATGCCACTTGTTGTAACCTTTCAACTTTTGAATTTAGTATTCAATCATTATTATGTATTGGAATTTGGTAATTTACACTTGATTTGGTAGAAATATATTTACAGATGAAAAGCCTTCTTAAAATTGACACTTTCATCATTGAATGGTCAACAGAAGCAGAGTAACTTCAGAAAAAGAACAAAATCATTTTTGACTGAAATTTGCTTTTAAAATGTGAATGAATACACGTTAATCTCTGATAAATCTATAAAATTCTGTTTTAAAATATTAAAGTTGCTTTATAATTTTTAGACTATCTCAAAAGGTCCTAACACAATCTTGATACTGACATTCAGTGATCAGTTTGACAAGATAGGTACATAAATAGATAGACATACAGAAAGATGGATAAATGGATAGTTCAGATAGATACCATATGCAGAATATATTTAATCATTCTTTCCTGGCTATGTATTTCAGACCTTGCTCTTTTTATTGCTGTGAGAGATAATCCATCTCTTCGCAATTATTACTCTCTTCATATTTAAATGACATATCAAATTGATGTCTAAGTTTGAATATTTAGTTTACCACTCTTATTTTAAGAAAGCCCATTTCAGCATGGCCATTAACACTAAAAGCCACTACTTAATACTCATATAAATACAAACTAAAATAAAAAAAAGTGCACGATAAATATATATATGTAAATGTGATAATTTTTTTGTTTGAAATATAGTACAATAAATTAAGAGCTTCAACCACACATCACTATATTTAAGAAGTAACAACTTTTTTATGCAGCTGTAAATTTGACTTTTTGAGTGCTTGGATGCTATTGTATGAGATCATAAATAATCTTTGAAAGTGTTAAGCTTAATTCAAAATGCTTTTATAATAAGCTTTTCTTACAATAGCATCCAATCAATAATTGTTAAACCTCTCAAGGTCTGCATTTTCTGACATTTTTCTTTGTCTCACACATCAATGTAAAATATATGATAAAATGATTATTACTTATCTGAAAATAATAAATTTGACTTCATTTGATAGATATTTTTGTTTACTACTGAAATTAATTTTAAATGTTCACATTTTGTTTCTGTAAATATTAAAAAAAAATGAGATCGTAAACAAAACAAAGTGTTTAGACATCATTGTTTCTAGAAAGATTATTTTCAGTTTATAAGATCAATGAAGTATTTCTAAATTCTTATTATTTTTAAACATCCAAATGAATATTTATTTATTTCTCTTATAACTAATAAATTATGCTTTAAAATTTTAAAATTTTTGAATATGTATTGCAAAATTGTGACATTTTCATACTTGCAAGATAAATAGATTGCTTATGTAGAAACTAAGCTTGTAAATTGCTTCAGACCATGCTTACATTTGCTGCTATTATAATGTTATATTTTTGAAAATAAAGTATTTCAAGTCAAAATAACTTATTAATAATTTATATTTCTTGATATCTAATAAATATAGTGTACATTATTTTTAAAAAAAATATCTAAAACCATAATAAATTCACAAATAAACACATTTTTGGTCATTGGAACTGTTTTCTTTAAACAATGTCATAAAACACTGAAAATTTTACAGTCTTGGCAACAGAATGTTTGAACATGTCATGGCAGAGCTTAGGTCTATTGTAAGAACAGGAATTTTGAATTTCCTGCCTTCTACCATAAAATTTTTAGTGAAAATTTAATATAATAAAATATATTTTTTTACATGCATTTTAACATACAATTCTTATGGAAAAATTCATCAGCATGCAAATTGGTCAAAAGTCATAATTCTGTCATCCTGCTAAATCAAAAGGTTAAATGTCATTAGAAAAGTTCAAACTTTATTTTAAAATTTTGCATATATTCATTTGCTAGTAATAACATGCATATTAGTACATACATAACATTTCAAATGTTATTCTCCTCTCATCATCAGGTATTGCTGGTCTGACTATCACAGAACTATTATAGAATCAAATCTGGGACTTTTAGATTTATGAATGTTGAAATTAAGGTGATTCCCTAACCAGGCTAGTTGATTATAATGTTACTATTGCACTTTCTATATTTTCACTTTATATTTATAAACCATTAATTATGATTAAATTATGCATATTAGCATTTACACACATTACATGTTTACTAATTTTCTCATTATTAGAGCTTTGATTAATTGTATTTTCTGAATGTGCACAAAACCATACCATTTTAATCTCTCTCTTCATATCATTTTTTCCAGATTATTTTGACTTTTTCTGGTTTAATATAATGACTTTATTTCATCTTATGTTTCAAATTAAAAAGTGTAGGTGAAATATTATAATTTAACCTTAGATTTTACTACATATATGCCTGCCATATTATCATGGTTATAATTATTTTCTTTCACTACAGTTATGCCATCGACTGTAAATTTTAATAACTAAACAGATGCCAGATCGTAATGCTTAATAAATCCCTATATATTGCTGTCCTATTTAAGATCCTTGGACTAATTTCAAGTTTATAGCTTAGCTAATGGCATAACTATAATAAAAGAAAAAATATCCTTCAGAGACAGCAATAAGTAAGCTGGAGTCATGTGATTTATTGATTTTGTATAATTTTAATGTTACAAAAACATGTGATACTTTCTTTATTCGGTTTATATATCATTTTAATGTTAAAAGCAATATAAAAATTTAACTCCGTTTGTTTCTTTAAAACATAGTTAGTGGTACCTAAACTAAATGTCAAGAATAATATGTAATATTTGCCCATGAAATAGACAGATTCCTGAAAAATTGAATATCTAATTCAAATTAAAACATTTAGTTTAGAAATAGTACACCATGTAATATTTTTCTTATTGCATCATTAATATGCAAAGTAAGATCTGCCACAATGAAGGCTTCTTTTGTGACTTAATTATACAACAAACATTTTTTCTTACTAAACTGGGAGATTTGTATAGTGAAGGCTAGATCTTACTATGATGATAACATTATTCTATTTAAAGTTTTAAATTATTGATTTCTTTCATTTAGTTTTTATTTGTACCTTTAACAGTGAAGATATATTATATTTATTATCTTTGTTATTTTGCAACATCTATAGGTAATTTTAAATATAAATCTGAAAATCTGTATTCGAAAGTTGATTAACATTGTCTTGGAAAAAAATGTCAATGGAGAAGCTTTAAAATTGATAATGAACACAGACCAAAAGAAACACTATTGGCTAACATGAGTCACGAACAAAAAAACATTTCAGAGCTTCTAAAAAACAGAGTTAGAAAAGAGTTGAAAAAAAAAAAAATTTTCAAAATGCACAATAGGTAAGGATATTAATTTTATATATATATCATAAAACTTTTTCATTAACAACTTTGAAAATCTTAATTCACACACCTGCAAAAAACTTTTTTTTAATTGTACTATGTTGTGATCCAAATCTTTAAAGTTAGGTGTCTGTGGGAATAATCCTTTTATGTGTTAAGCTAGGTTCTTTTAACATACCTCTTTGGATTTTTTTAGAATAACTCCTGCAATTCAGTTTTGGATGTTTTTTTATTCTATTGTTTTAAAAATTAAAGTTTGCATTATATATTATAGAAAGCTAATCCTTTCATCGACAAGTTAATCTCTTAGAAAGATAATGCTTTGATCAACAAATTAATCTCTTTCTATGTTTTTTTATGCAAAACTCGCTTTATCTATTAATTTATTTTACATTATAATTAATTAATTAAACATAGTTAATTTTCATATTAGAAATATAAATCTCAATTTATTTATCTATTTTATACATAAATAAATACTGTGAACCTTTATATCCTACATTCCATAGTATAATTTAACTAAAACAATCATTTTAAAAAAATGCTAAACTTCTCCTATACCCATATATATATATATATATCATACTTCATGAAGTGATAAAATCATCTTTATTAATTTCAAATAATTAATAATATATATATATGTGTGTGTGTGTACATCTACTTCAAATCATAAATGCAAACAGTTTAAGAAACTTACATAAAAACTTTTTTTCATTTTTCTCTTGATTTCTTAGTCATATTTTTTATTGACATCATGATAAAACAATGATTAAAAATTAGAATAAAAAGAGAAAAACAGTATTTAAAGATAGAATTAAATATTGCATGACTGTAATAAGCAGCACAAAATCTACAAAACTTCAAAAATAATGATTAGAATTATTAAAACTGACAATATATGTCATATGAAAAGTTTTACAAATTATATGATAGGAAATCTAATTAGACAACTTTATAAAATCATCTGAAATATGTCTATCATATAGTGACTTAAATAAAAATATAGATCTTTATTTTTGAATTATCTGTCAGTCTAAGGATTTATATATTCACATGAATTATTCTCTTTCTCTCTATCCTTTTTTTTTTTAATTTTGTATCTCTTTTAATTATGTTTGTATGTTTTACCACAATCAGGCAATTGACTACTGATTACTTAATATTATTTAACACGTTCAAGATTGATCACGTGTTGTTTATTTATTATTAATTTATATATAACGCAAGAAAACATGGCAACTTTATATTAACACTTTTAATATATAGGGTATATGAGCACAGACTTTTACACGACCCACCACTCTCCACTCTATCTAATAACACTGAAACACTTAAGCACACATATGCTGAAAAGATAAATAATCACCAATATAAGTATTTCATGCTAAACCAGCAATCATCAGTTGGTCCAGATTATCATCTCCCACACATATATACTATAAGTGCTCAGATATATATTAAGATAGACAATCTTCATACTTAAAATGGACAGGCTTCAATCTACTACACACTCCAACTCTTCAACCATCCATCCAATTGAAAATCTAATGATGGAATGCTCGAAAGCCACCCTGAGGCCGAGATTCTAGTCACACCCATGTTGACCTAAGGTCAATCTGAACCCCACATGTACAGGACATAATCCATTAAATACATAAGTTAATCTGCATAAATGTGTTAATTTCTCTTTCTTAACAAAAGAAAACAAATAATATATAAATTAGAAGGCCTACAGCACTCAGACGGTCACCCATCCAAGTACTAACTGAGCCTAACATTGCTTAACTGCGGTGATCGGACGAAAACCGCTGTATTCAGCGTAGTATGACCGTAGGAATTTTTTCGAATATATAAATTGTCTTACAGTTTGCTAATAAAGATTTGCGGTTGTAAAAATGAAAATTTAATATTAGAAAAATCTCAGTTATAGTCGAATAGAGAAAAAAAAAATGATTCTAATATTTTTAATTTCATCTCACAACTACTTTTAAAGGAAATAGAATGTCATTTTTTCTACCGTTATTGGAAGCATGTTAAATCTGAGTATGTAGGTGTTGTCTATATATATATTTTAGAAATATTGCGAACATGTTTAATCTAAAAATGACTACGGAAGTGTCTATATAGTAAACTTAAATGAAAAGTTGATTTGTATTTCTTATTTAATTTGAAACAGTGACTTAAATTATAAAACTAAATTCTTATTTTCTGAAACAAGAGAAAGCAAATGTGTTTGATTTTAAAAGATAAATCAATAATTTTATATAGCAAGGTTAATTAACCAGTGATTATTTGTTAACAAGGGTACGTCTCGAACTACCTCAAATCTTTTTTTTAAATGATAAATTGTGTTTCATTATTGTTAAATTAACTTCAACTTTTCTATTCAAAATTCTTAATAATTTTAATGAATGACTTTATATTTTTGCTGATATAATACCAAGTTATAATTTTCCATGCTTTAACAAAGGTTGCATATATATAGATAGCAGAAAAAATTTTCCTCTTCAAGATCTTAAGAAAGCTAAGCAGGGCAAATTTCTAATATCCAATTAATATGTTTTTTACTATCATGCGAGTATTTACATGGTAAATATACATGAGAGGTCTACTCCTCACGATTCATCAGCCAGCATTGGAAGTTTATTGCTTTCATTCCTGAGTTTAAGACTAAAAAGTACTATAGGGTTTCTTTACAAATTCCACATAGTTCTTAAACATAATCTTTAAAACAGGCAAAACTCTTCGTACAGTAGTGCCATTCAGTGTAAGCCAGAGTAATCAATGGATTCCAGAAGGTTTGTGCATAAAATCCCTATTTAGTGCCTACTCATCCAATATCCCCAGATTAGTTTCTGGCTTATGGCCTTCATCAGTGAGATGATCATGTGATGTTTAGTGCTTTTGGTAGAAATAACTTGATACTAAAAGAAAATATGTCTATGTGTTTGAAAAGGAAGGTTTTTAACAAATGTGTTTTACCAGTTCTTACTTATGGACCTGAGATTTGGACACTTAATAGAAGAGCAATACAGAGACTTCAGATCACTCAGAGAAGTATGGAGAGATCCATGTTGGGAGTAACAAGAAAAGATCAAAAACCCAATGTATGGGTAAGAGAACAAACAGGTGTTACTGACCAAATTAAAAAAATTAAAAGATTGGAGTTGGGCTTGAGCATATTGCTAGAAGAGATGATAGTAGATGGACAATTGAAATCTTAAACTGGATTCCAAGAGATTGTAAAAGACCCAGAAAGAGACCACATGTGAGATGGATGGATGAAATAAGAAAGTGTGTAGGAGTGATGTGGAGAAGAGAAGCTAAAGATTGGAGAAGTTGGATTGAACTTGGAGAGACCTTCATCCTGCAGTGGATTGATAATTGTTGATATATATATATATTGTAACGATCCGGAGAAGGCGACTTAACGTAATCTATCTACAGGGCGCCATCTAGGCATTTGAACCTAGAAAAATTTATAAAGTAGGCAGATACGTAAGTCAAAAAAAAAAATTTTTTTTTTTTTTTATATTTTGCTTCCGGTCGTTAGCCCATGTCACTAGCTCAGTGGAATAGCAGAGATTAAATAATATAATATCTTATCTAATTATATTTCAACATTAAACAATAAATAAAATAAGCCACTGCCAGTAATTAACATACAAACATTTATTTATGCACATATATATAAGATTTAAAATTATTTTAGTATTAGTTTTACATTTTAACATTTAACATTATTTTTAACTTTGATTTTTGACTTTAATTTACATTTAATTACTATTATATTCTAATTTTACATTTTAATTAAGTTCACACAGATAAATTTATGAAAGCTTGTTTATAATGTTGAATATAGATCGGTTACATAGATTTCACGGTCAAAAACATTTCAAAGTAAACATAAACGATCAAAATACAAAATTATTGATTACTGACAATTGCGGAGGGAAATTTATACGTAACCCAATAGTATTCACCATAAGATACTTGCATTGTCACCAATAACTTAAAAGACATCCGAATAAATACATTTTAGATACTCACCGTAAGGTATCATTATTTATCGAATGTCTATATATTTTGATCAAATATGAAAACCCAAAACATACTTAACCGATAACCAATCCATGCAAGCGTCTATAAACAACTTAAATTTAATGCATTTTTATTTAGGGTCAAGTATGAATAGACCACATAGATTTGCATTTGAAAATAAAATATTCTGTCCCTATTTAACCTTAGGCTAAAATTCGCAGTCAAACTGGCATCAATCCATCTGATACATCGATGTATTCAATGTAATACGGAATACGGCAGCACCAAAAAGGTTAAGAGAAGATATTGACTCTCATTAGACAGGAATATTACTTCTATCTAATGAGAAGAACAATAAAAAAAAAAACTCCATAGAAAGGAACTGCGCTCTGCGTCTTATAATTCCTTCCATAGGCAAAACGGGAGAGTGCGGCGTATGAAGCGATTCTGCCAGTAGCGAATCTCCGACTACATCTACTAACTACATCAATATATCCAATCCATTGACCCAATCTAACAACGACACAAATAACCTAAGATTACCCTCCCCTAATATAACTTTACAAATCTATACAGCCATTCACGCCCGACTTAAGTTTAACATTTATATAATTAATTTAACGAAAAACAAAAAAAATCATGATAAAAACTTAAAGAACAAAAAATAAATAAATGGAAATGATTTTACATAAATAAGAAAAAAAATACATCAAATAACACTATTAATAAAGAATTTAGTTTGGTCAGATAGGATTCTATTTGTAACAATTAAATTACTAGGAAAGTTTAAAATTTAAAGTTCTTAGTGTTTTCAAATTAATATTGTTCATTATATTTTATAAAGTTCTTACGGTTTTAGAAATGTTCATCTTTTACAGTTGCTTGCCGTTTGAAATCCAGCGTTAAATTTCCCGATGATCCTGTGGTCCTCTGAATATAAGAAAAGCGATGTTTCATTTTTCCATTTTATAACAACTGAAGGGATTGAACGTGCGTCCTTCAATCTCTTCTCCCGCACCTCCGCACTAACATCTATCTGTCACATCGTAATAGTCATAATAACTCACTAATTAATAATTTCCAAATTTGTCCTTTTTATATTAATGTGAAGGATTGAATTTACATTACGTCACCGATGCGATGGTCCTTTCGCTGCGGTCCGATTCCATAGGGATTTCTTCTTATTTGCTAACAGTTTCTATTGTTTTCCTATCTGACCGATGTTTTTACATTTAAATGCCCAAGGCTGGTTTACATTTAACTAATTAACAATCATTTCCATTTCTGATTAATTAACCTGTTTTCCAAATCAAAGATATATTTTTATCTCTAAATCTTTTTAAGTTTTTGTTTTAAAATACCTTTTCTATTTTTAATACAGTTTTATTTTAATAATTTTTTTTATCTGTGCGATTTAATATATACGAGTTTAAGATGATATTTAATTTCAATTTTTAATTCTTAAAGAAAATTTTTAAATGCGAACTTTTTAATTTACTTTCATGTTTAATAAATAAATAAAAAAAACAATGTAACGAACGTCTGTGCTCGTTACATATCAGTAAAGTTGCTTAAAAAAAAAATGATCAAAAAAAAAAAAATTTTTACTTAGGGTTAGTAATTACGGTACACGATTGACGAAGACATTTACAAAACATCCGGTTAATAATTTTACAAAAAGACTATATACAAAAAGAAAAATGTTTACTATCGCTTACCTAAGGACCATTTACGTTTACACCTCCTCCCCCCGAGAGTTCTATTTTATTTTATACATTTTATTTTTACACACGGCATGACAAGCAAATTATTTAAATTATTTAGGAAGGTTGCATTGAAGTAAATATATTTTGAAAGATAATGGGTTTATGCGTGTATATTTGCAGCACAATTATAAATACCACCAACTTATTTATGACTGATTAAAATGCTTAAATAGGATTACACTGAAGTAAATTCCCAAAAGTACTCTCCGTAAGGTACCACATTTACCATCATAAACTTCCGTGGCTGTGCGCTCCTATACACATTAAAGCATAATTTATATTAACAACAAAAAAAAAACATATCAATCGCAACCTTTTGACTTTCTTTTTAACGAAATACAGTTTAAAATTATTTATACTTTCTTGTGTTTAATATATGTGCTATTTCATTTACTGGCAGTGCTTTTATAAGATTTAAAGTATACGACTATATGTAAACAGATAAAAATATTTCATTTTGATAAAATTTGCTCAGGGTATATGTGGTTTATTAAAGATCGGCCCCAGTTGGGAAAGCCAGTTGTAACGATCCGGAGAAAGGAGACTTAACGTAAACTGCACTACAGGGCGCCATCTAGGCATTTGAACCTAGAAAAATTTATAAAGTAGGCAGATACGTAAGTCAAAAAAAAAATTTTTTTTTTTTTATATATTTTGGTTCCGGTCGTTAGCCCATGTCACTAGCTCAGTGGAATAGCAGAGATTAAATAATATAATATCTTATCTAATTATATTTCAACATTAAAAAATAAATAAAATAAGCCACTGCCAGTAATTAGCATACAAACATTTATTTATGCACATATATATAAGATTTAAAATTATTTTAGTATTAGTTTTACATTTTAACATTTAACATTATTTTTAACTTTGATTTTTGACTTTAATTTACATTTAATTACTATTATATTCTAATTTTACATTTTAATTAAGTTCGCACAGATAAATTTATGAAAGCTTGTTTATAATGTTGAATATAGATCGGTTACATAGATTTCACGGTCAAAAACATTTCAAAGTAAACATAAACGATCAAAATACAAAATTATTGATTACTGACAATTGCGGAGGGAAATTTATACATAACCCAATAGTATTCACCATAAGATACTTGCATTGTCACCAATAACTTAAAAGACATCCGAATAAATACATTTTAGATACTCACCGTAAGGTATCATTATTTATCGAATGTCTATATATTTTGATCAAATATGAAAACCCAAAACATACTTAACCGATAACCAATCCATGCAAGCGTCTATAAACAACTTAAATTTAATGCATTTTTATTTAGGGTCAAGTATGAATAGACCACATAGATTTGCATTTGAAAATAAAATATTCTGTCCCTATTTAACCTTAGGCTAAAATTCGCAGTCAAACTGGCATCAATCCATCTGATACATCGATGTATTCAATGTAATACGGAATACGGCAGCACCAAAAAGGTTAAGAGAAGATATTGACTCTCATTAGACAGGAATATTACTTCTATCTAATGAGAAGAACAATAAAAAAAAATACTCTATAGAAAGGGAACTGCGCTCTGCGTCTTATAATTCCTTCTTTAGGAAAAACGGGAGAGTGCGGCGTATGAAGCGATTCTGCCAGTAGCGAATCTCCGACTACATCTACTAACTACATCAATATATCCAATCCATTGACCCAATCTAACAATGACACAAATAACCTAAGATTACCCTCCCCTAATATAACTTTACAAATCTATACAGCCATTCACGCCCGACTTAAGTTTAACATTTATATAATTAATTTAACGAAAAACAAAAAAAAATCATGATAAAAACTTAAAGAACAAAAAATAAATAAATGGAAATGATTTTACATAAATAAGAAAAAAAATACATCAAATAACACTATTAATAAAGAATTTAGTTTGGTCAGATAGGATTCTATTTGTAACAATTAAATTACTAGGAAAGTTTAAAATTTAAAGTTCTTAGTGTTTTCAAATTAATATTGTTCATTATATTTTATAAAGTTCTTACGGTTTTAGAAATGTTCATCTTTTACAGTTGCTTGCCATTTGAAATCCAGCGTTAAATTTCCCGATGATCCTGTGGTCCTCTGAATATAAGAAAAGCGATGTTTCATTTTTCCATTTTATAACAACTGAAGGGATTGAACGTGCGTCCTTCAATCTCTTCTCCCGCACCTCCGCACTAACATCTATCTGTCACATCGTAATAGTCATAATAACTCACTAATTAATAATTTCCAAATTTGTCCTTTTTATATTAATGTGAAGGATTGAATTTACATTACGTCACCGATGCGATGGTCCTTTCGCTGCGGTCCGATTCCATAGGGATTTCTTCTTATTTGCTAACAGTTTCTATTGTTTTCCTATCTGACCGATGTTTTTACATTTAAATGCCCAAGGCTGGTTTACATTTAACTAATTAACAATCATTTCCATTTCTGATTAATTAACCTGTTTTCCAAATCAAAGATATATTTTTATCTCTAAATCTTTTTAAGTTTTTGTTTTAAAATACCTTTTCTATTTTTAATACAGTTTTATTTTAATAATTTTTTTTATCTGTGCGATTTAATATATACGAGTTTAAGATGATATTTAATTTCAATTTTTAATTCTTAAAGAAAATTTTTAAATGCGAACTTTTTAATTTACTTTCATGTTTAATAAATATATATAAAAAAAAAACAATGTAACGAACGTCTGTGCTCGTTACAATATATATATATAATCAGTATTCAGTTTATATTAAGATAACAAATCTTCAAAATATTTAATGGACTAGACTTTAATCTTCTTCACTCTCCAATTCTTCAGCCTGCCATACCATTGAAAATCTGATGATGGAATGCTAAAGCCTTGTTGATATCAAGATTGTTGTCATAGCGATGTTGACCTTAAGTCACTCTGATCTTTTATATACATGACTTTAATATGTCTATTTAGACAGGCAGAATTCACACTGAATCTGTTAATAAATCAATACTAGTATATTGTAAATCCCCTTTAAATACATCTTAAAGTTCAGTATTACAATATACTAGTATCGATTTATTATAATCTTTATTATGTTATGAATTAATAAAGTGAATTTAGGCCTGATATTCTTGCCTCACATCTTTTCCTATATTACCATTTGTTTTACAACTACTTAACTATTTCTGTATTTTACATTTATACAATTCTGTCCATTCAATCAAGGCAACCTTCTTCATCATTTTAAACAACTTCCAATCCATTTGTCAAAAACCATCTCTAAATCAATAAAAGCTTTTGTTTACAGAAGTATTATTAATGACAATAATGCTTCTCTAATTCCTTTCCCAGATCTAACACCATATTGATCTTCATCCAAATTCTTATCGATTAGAATTATATCACTATTACATAAAAATTATTTTAATATAAAACTTCTGCTTCACTATATATACGATTAAACCGTTTATTTTATTCTTATATAAACACTATTTTCTTTAAGCTTTGTTCTCAGCATTCAATTTTGCAATAATTGTAATTTTAAAAAATGCATGTGTAATCCTATTTTAATTCCTAATCACATTTAATTTTAATTAATGTTTACCACTTTAATTTCTGTCGAAAAGTTTGATGGGATTATATATATACTTAAGATGGCGGAATACGCCGAAGCTGGCTATAGCAAAGAATTTTTATTTTTAATTTTATATAGGCATTTTTTTAAAATTTTGTAATGTCTTGCACGTTCATAAATTCAATCACAGATGTTCTATCAATTTTATATTGTACCAAATATTAATTATTGCTGGCTGAATTATATCTAATATTTTGCATGATAGTGTTTAAATTTAACTTTACCATGTAAATATTTACCAATATTTAGTTTAGTTAGCTTGATATGGGTTCGTGTCTATTTCTTGTAGATAATTTTACCTAGTATTAATCAAAATAGTTTATGTGTGGTTTTGAAATAATAGGTAAATATATTTATTGAATTCTTTCTATTATCAATGCAGGATAAACAATTTAGAATTGGTATTAATCACTGTTTTAATTGTATTAAATCATAATAGAAATATTATTCTACAAAACTTGAGAGGAGAAAAACAATACTTCTATTAGCAAAAAAATGTGCATTATCTTTCTGATCCCTAAATTGTTTTAAATAAAAATTTTATTGCTTTATATATTGAAGGAAAAATTATATACAAAATAAATTTATACGTTTTCTATTTTGTGGAAAATAATAAAAACTATTTAATATTTTAACCAATAATTTTAGGTTTTTAAAAACTTATTATACAATATTTTATGACATTTCTCTAAAATTAATTATTAAAAAAATGGAATTTCGGTTTATTTAAGGTTTTATAAGCTCTTTTAAAACTTGTTTTTCTATCATTTTTTAGTATTTTAGAGTATTATACTTTTTTCCATAAAAGTTACCCCTACAAAACATTATCTGACCAACTACACAATTCTATTCATTACAAAATTCTTCTATCCTCACTAGATGGCAAAATTGTAGTGAGAGTTAAAAAAAAATGCTGAAATTAAAACCTAATTAACCAGAATAGAAAAAAGTGTATAACGATGCTAAAGACTATGATTGAAAGATATTTTAAATCAGCAATGGAAACTTGGCAACTATCAAGTCATGGTTGAGCCTTTGATGACTTTTTGTATGAGTCTCTTAATTCCTGATTAAAAGTGACAATTTTTGCTAAAAGTTTATAGGCTTCATTGGTTTTTGCCCATACCCTCATGTTCGGTAAATTGCAGTTTATGGATAATAAAAGAATAGCCAAAATAGTATTTAATTGGGTTATGAGTAAAGGGCAA
This sequence comes from Epiperipatus broadwayi, assembly GCA_028023455.1. Classification (NCBI taxonomy): domain Eukaryota; kingdom Metazoa; phylum Onychophora; class Udeonychophora; order Euonychophora; family Peripatidae; genus Epiperipatus; species Epiperipatus broadwayi. Next base: position 1,286,803 of record JAQFVV010000170.1, read on the forward strand.
GTAAAAAGATGGGTGAGAAAGGTAATGTGGGATGCAAAAAATTTGGATAAAGAATTTACATCAGTATATTTGTACAAAAGATGGTATGATTGTATTAGGAGGATTGTTGCATGTTATAGTGATAAGGAATGGGATAAAAGAATAGATTTATTAATAAAAAATAGGGAGTTAGAGAGATGGAGAACTAGTATGGAGAGTAAAAAGAGTTTAAATATATATAGAAATAAACAATATTAGGTGTGAGTTACTATATGATAATAGTAAAGAAAGTAGTTTATTGTTTAAGGCTTGAATGGGATTTTTAGCAACAAGAGAATATACATGGAAGTGGAAAAATATGGGTGATTTAATCTGTAAATTATGTAATGAAGGAATAGAAAATATTAGGCATCTATTATTTGAATGTAAATGCTTGAAAATAGAAAGGGCACATATAATGAAATTATGGAGAATAAATATGACAAAAGTGATTATACAGAAAGTGGATTATTGGTTTTTATGCTGGGTTTGGGCAAAGATAAGGGAGATTTAGATATAAAGGCCATAGAGTTGACAAAGATTATGTTGCAGAAATAGGAGCAGAATATGGGAAAACTTAGACTGGGGAATGAAAAATAATGTGGCTAACAGGTTTCTCTGTGCATAATTGTTGAGAGATTTTTGACTCCATTTAAGAAGAAGCTATAGTATATCACATCACTTGTTACTGGCTCACCATTTTAGTTACCTAAATTATATTTTAGAGAATTTTTGTCTCTAAAAGGTTTCCAATTGACCAGAGTAACCTTTTAGGTTTCTTTGTATACAAGAATTATGGCACCAATAGACAACAAGTAAGAGTGATTAAAACTTTTTTTGGAGTGCTGTTAAAAGTAACTGACAGCCATGTAAATTTCTAAAGATTTCTATTGAAATACTTAATTTTCAGTGAATATTTTGATTCAGGGATGCTGTGCTGACTGAGTGAGAGTGTCTGATTGTTGGGAGGATCCCTGGTGACCTGAATTCTAGTTTTTATTTGGGTTGGATTTGGGAAGGTGCTCTGGGGATCATTACCAGAATTGTATAGCTCATTTATTTGTTAGCAATAGTAGTATTATTCATTTAGACTTTAATGCTTGCTTTTTAAACCTGAGATTTTACTTTTAAAGATAAAAAAATTTTACAATAGTAAATTGTTTTTCACTGTATCTGATCATTTGTTTCAAGTGTTTCTTTATCTTTTATCCATATATTTGATGTTGAATCACTGATTATGTCTCTTAAAACATTTTTACCAGACTTGGATGGCTCATTCATTTGTTAAAAAGGATAACATTATTCATTGTGGTTTTGTTCTTTCATTTTAGACCTAAGATTTGAATTGTGAAAAATCATTTTTTCTACTATAGTGAATTGTTTTAGACTATATATGAACATTTGATTTCAAGTGTTGCTTGATTATTCTACCATACATTCTATGTTTTTTTTTTTCTATTTTGAATACTGAACTGTACAAATTATCGATAATTTTTAACATTTTATTATATAGATTAGTGCTTCTGGATTTTATAGGTTATCAGGGTGATTTTAATGGATACATAACTTTATGTTCATCTTTGATTGCTCTATAGATCTAGAATTATATTGTGGTATAACACAATGCAAGAATCTGGTTACTACATATATATTAAAGTTCTTGATTTTGGAAAGTAATGGAAGATTTTTTTTATGCAAGCATTGGAAATTCTGGAGTTTTGCAGTGTGATTTTAAATTTGGCAATTATTATGACATTGGATTGTTAACAGTTGCTCATTGTATGGATTGTGCTTCTAATTTTATCATTTGATTTCTAACAATAGTTAAGGATCTCATGGATTAAGGCTTCTAGTTTTTTATAAGATGTCTGGATGCTGAAACATGGATGGACAAAACTCAAGTTCCCAAAGAGTTCAATTGTGATTTGAACATTGGATTAGGGTTACTGTGTCACTCAACTTTGTGGTTTTGAGGAATGAGACTGTTGCTCGGAAAGTTCACAGAGCTTGCTCTTGGACTTGGAGGGGGGTTGGAATGTGGGTGTATTGGGTTCTAGTATGGATTTTAGATGAGAGATTTTGGAACTTGAGAAGGTTCCAGGGGCCTGGATTCTGGTTCTTCCAGGAGTCCTGGGGAATGGGTGCTATGGGGATTAGTATGGGTTTTGTCTTTCTCATCTTCGGGATGGTGGAGATGATGCGATGCATTGTGTTTTTTTTATCTCTTTGTTCTCTATGTGATTCAAGAATTGCTTATTAGACTATGTGATAATCTGTAGATGGCATATGACATAAGCATGTAAAATTTAAATATTTGATTAGTGCTGCAGCATTGCTTGTCTTGGCTATGAAGATGAGAGTCTCATGCTTGGCTGATGGTTTAAACTTCAAATTGGGGCTGCTATATCACTCATCTTTGCCATCTGGATGGCAGGGTCTGGTGCTTGGAAGGTTTTGCAGGCCTAGGTTTTGGTAGGAATCTGGGTGCTATGGAGATTAGTAAGAGCACTGGATGAGAGAGTCTGAGTTTTGGAAGTACCCTGAGGCCTGGTTCCTAATCCTTAGCTGGGGGTTGGAACATAGGTGCTGCAGAGATTAGTACAGGTTTTCATTTTCTCATCTTCTGAATGGTGAAGATGGTGTGATTTTTAGTAGGTGTGATCTATCTAGTTGCTATTAAAGTCAGGGGTTACCTAGTAGACTATAAAAAAACTAGCAATAGCAAGATGTATGCATATAGAATTTAAGGTTTTTCTATTCACTCGGTAAATCGGGTTCTGAATTGTAAATCATAGTTTGAATCTTGTATATTACTAGATATAACATGTAAATTTGAAGATTAATATTACATTAATAAATCTTATTTTGAAATTAATGTAAAATTAGTATAGCTTAATTTATATATAATTAAGGGCAGAAAACTACTCTCCCCCTGGCTATGAATAATTGATACTTTGTTTGTTTAGTAAGAATCAAAAATAGAATAGGTCATCTATTCTTTAAGCTTTTGATGTTTATATATAACATATTATTTTAAAGTATGTTTCTCCTAAAAAGATATAATAGTCTGAAATAAAGGAACTGTGGAGGAAAGGCAATAGTTACCAGGTTGCTAATCACTGGGTAATGAGGTTTTGAATACTTTCCAACCTTTATGTCATCATCTAACTAAGAATAGCTAAATATTTATTTACAGACTAATGTTGAATGGCTAGTTGAGTTGGCTATATATGGACACCTGAAAAAAAAGTTAGCCTAAATAGAATCTAAACAATCTTAACTTTTACTTGGTTTGCATTCATACACAATCATAAGCATCATAGGAAAATGTTTTGCTACATTATATATATATATATTGTAACCATATATTTTAGCATAAAATATAATAATTGATGTAACTAGTATAAAAAATTTCTCTGTCTTCTTTGGTGATTTGATTGGCTTGGTTTGCACTTTGAACAGACTACTCTCTTATATTATTCAATAAATTTAAATTTGCTTCGTTCCATATCCTAATTCATATCAGAATGTTTAACTTTTTAAAAATTTTAACAACACATTAAATTTGGTAAAAATAGTATTAAAATATAATATTTTTTTTTATTTGTTTAAAATGATCTTAAAAATTATTTCTATTGAATTAACAAAAAATCATTTGTTCAATTAAAATAAATTATTAAAAATAAATACAGTAATTACGTATGCGTCTCAATGTAAAAAAAAGAAAAGAGCGTGAATTTAAGAGAAGATCGTCTGTTAGTTTGCTTTTGGAGGGAGAGAAAGAAAAGAGAATGGTAAAAAGGCAAATGGTGTAAATTTGATAAGCTTATTTTAAAATAGTTAACAAGTAAACGGATTACTACAAATTTTCTATAAACGTAAAAAATAATATCGTGGTATTTAATTATAAGATGAATTGCTAAATTTAAAAGTCTGTTCAAGTCGGCTGGCCAAGTGGATCAAATCACCGGTAATAATTTCCCAATATTACATTTAAAATGTCGGAGCTTCCCAGTTTAAAAGAATTAATTGCAAGAGTTTGGTATGTTTTAAAATGTTTATTGTTCTACAATTTGGAAAATTTAAATAAGTATTTTAATTACAGAAGTTTTATAAATATGAAAATTTGCTTTTTAAAAAAAGAAGTAGTTTAAATTAAAGTAAAATGTTAAAGTTATCAACATAGTTTAATATTTCCGTTTCTAATTCTAATAAAAATATAGTATTGATTGATATTTAACTTTATAATGCCAGTAATATATTTGCTAGTTAATTTGTTTGCCATTTGGATAATAAACAGTCTTCAAATAATTGATCAAAGCTATTTTCTAATTTTATCGTCAGTTTAGAATGATTAAATTAATTGCTGTAATTATTATTCCTAGATTTAAGCTTGGATAAATAAATATTAGCATGGATGTGATAAACTTGGAACGTTTTTAATAGAGAAATGTAGAAATTAATAACTTATGAAAAACATTTTCATTTAAGTTCTGCGAGTCATGTCTTAAAATTGTTTCATGTTTATGGAGCCACGTAAAATCGTTAATCTAATAGTGATTATAATAACTAACACAAATGGATAAAATTACATGTATGGAATTCAACTATAGTTATAGCTATTACTTCGCACATTTATTATTCGACACATCGTACATGGATTTCACGGATCATCTTTGTAGTTATAAAATGCTATACAATCTAATTTGTGACACACACACCTGCTAAAATTCATGTACTGAACTATAAAATGCTATACATTTAATTTATATCACACACACCTGTTAGATTTTATGTAGTTGATGAATAATTCATTACTTTGATTTTATCGTTATATGAACTTGCATGTGAAGTTTATAAGTTATATTTTATTAAGTTTAAATTAATAGGGGTTGAATAAAATATTTATTCAAGAAAATAGCGCTTGCGAAAAGGCTTGAAAAGTACTAAATGAATTTATGAGATGTATCAATTTTTCATGAGGTATTTTGTGAGTCTTTCCAGATTTATATTCTTATACTAATATTACTTATATTGTATTACACACGTTTTATTTTAAGCAAGATAAGTTAGTACATTAGTTGTCCTGATTAGTGTAACATTTTATTATGCAAGAACCCACCTTTGCTAAAGTGTTAGTGTATTCTAAATGATCAGAATAACTGAGGAGGATGATTTTGCACTTTAATGTGAAGTAAATAGTAATGTTGTGTTTTAATGTTGAAAGGCATTAATCTGTGCCGGTGGTTAATCCGCAGATTATTTAATTGCCATTTTTGTATTTTACACTAATTCCAGCGCTGGTGGTTAATCCACGGAATTGTGTAATTATACGTATTACTTTATGGTGGTGTATAAATCCACAAAGCGTTTAGTATTATTTAATTCCTATGTGTAGATGAACGCATCCACAGGAATATGTTTTACTTCATAGATATAAGTTGGGCAAAGTATTTTAGTTGATCTGCTAAATCATCTTCTTCCATTCGTAAGTATAATTTATAAGTTAGATTATTAAATTGTAGCAGGACATTCTATTCAAGTTACTTCATAATAATTAACTGTTGGTTGATTATTATTTACCGGAGTGTAAGTTTAAATTTTCACTTTATTTAATGATGGCATTATAGCTAAATCCTACAGATATAATATTATTTATTATATTATTATAAGTTTACGGTAGGGATTTATTGAATCTGGAAATGACGTTAAATATTTCATGAGTTGATGTTGAATTTAGTATAATTTGCTCAGGATTCATTATATCAAATTGAAATAAGGTATGATTAGATTTTTAAAGCCATACCTATGATATGTTATTGAAGAAAGTCAATGGAATTATAATTTATGTATTTTATTTGTTTATTTATGTCTTTAATTATACTATTAGAATTAATTACTTATTATTCATAAATTTGTAAATAAACGTTGATTTATAATTAAACTTACTGTGCCGTTGCTATGTGTCATTCTTAAAATCAGAAATCATAAACCTTGGACAGAGCATACATTGAAGTACATACTATCGTCAACATGATATAAGAGTTTAGTGATATTTTGAAAAAACATTTGGATGCTTTTAGTCTTTGGTAGTTTATGATGTGTGAGGTACAATAAAATCCCATTTACCTTTTCCATCATTTTGGCTTTGCGTAGTTGATTCTAGTATACAATACAAATTGATTGGTTAACCTGTAAACAGATTTACCAAATAATGATATGATTGAATATATTTACTTAACATTTTAAATTGTCATTTGTCAGTATAAAAAGAGTCTCAGTGATATAGTAAATTATAAAAAAGAACCCAAGTATTTATGTTTATTTATTGCAAAGCTTTACCTGGACTAGCATTTGTATTAAAATCATATAGATGGTTTAAAATTTCATAATATTATGTAGTTCCACGAATTATGCCATCTTGTACATGGTCGGCCATCGGGTCTCATACAATAAAAATTGCAAATTAAGGTTTGTAACATAATAACATTGCACTTATAATTTGTTTAATGTATTTTATCACACTACTATGATAGGTCTTCGTGGTACACCCTGGCTGCGATCAAATTAAATCATAAAAGTTTATGTAGATCATTAGTTTGGTCTGTGGTAAGTTGCTCCAGATGTTGGTTGTGGTCTTTGGTACATAAAATAGATAGCATAATATGTTTTTTGGATACAGCTCTTAATAGCTGACAATGTGTAGTGGGAATAGATCAGTGATCGAGGTTACGATTCTCAGTGCACTTATGTTTTGATGATATTATGTAGTTGACCACACTTTAGAGGGTTACAATATATATATATATTGTAACTAATTGGGTTATATGGCACATAGCAACATAGTTGTATATATATATATATATATATATATATATATATATATATATATATATATATATATATATATATAAATATAATATATTGTACCCTCACTTCCAGGAATATATAGTATAATAAAATGTGACTAGATAAATGTTATGCTCAGCTAAACTGTGTATACTTATTACTAAAGATATTCTACAATACTGCCTCTTATCAAACTAGTTCTGATTAACAAAATATCTAAATAAATAAATATTTACTAAATCATGAGACTATGAAGTGAGCTTACAAGTGATAATATGAATTACATTGAACCAATATCCCACAGGATACTGCCTCAATGGCACAAGAATACTATTCCCTCTTTCATTACCTCAACTAATAAATCTATAGCATTCCTATGTCTTTAACAATAATTAATTAAAGTAATATTAATAAATAGATTTTAATCTTTTATCTCAAAGTAATATAACTAAAATAATCTCAGGTTCTTTTAAATTAATTCTAGGTAATTAAGATTCCTGTAGTTAAGCATGATAAGGGATTTAATACCATTCCTAACTACACCTAACTTATAACAATAATAATAAATAAATAATAATAATAATCTTCAATGTATAATTTAATCTTAACTATTTTCTTTATTATACTAATAATCATTAATAACAAGAAGTAAATAATATACATGATTTTTAATCTCCATGTAGTATCTTAAATAAAAATAATAGTGTGGTAGAATCTTATAATATAATAGTATGTGGCAATGAATAATACTATAATGTTATGTAATATATTGTAATTATCTTAAGAAAAATAATATGCTAATGTCAATAAATTTCTGAAAAATCATATTAAGAGAATACTTGACTTCTTAAACAATAATTTGATTCATATTGTACAAATATTACGTTTTAATTCAAATTATCTGTTGTCATATGTTGCGGTGTAAAATAATTGATTCGACACACAATTTTATAAACAAGTTTAATAAATTTTATTACATTAACTTTAATAATAACTTATATACACTATTTACATTCCAAGAGGAAAAATAAAAAATAAAATCTTCCATCATTATAACTTCCATTACCCAGATTACTCAAATATTTTAGACATTTATTAAAATTTTGAAAAATAACAGTTAATAATATTTAGGAACCTACATCATATTTTAAAATATCATTTAATATCAAATATTACTATGGTATGCTTTCATCAAAAATATATATCATTTGTGAAAAATATATATATAAAAAAAATAACTAAAAAATGTTTATTCCAGTTTATTCTAGCTAATATACTATAGATATATTCTATTATAATATAGTTGTCATACATTATATCTCCTAATGAGTATTAATTTAATATCAACTAAATAATATATGTGCTGATGTAACTCCTTAATATTGAGTAATATTTATCAAGTATATAATTATTTATTTCATTCTGATGTTGTTCTATTATGATATATCACTTATTAAAATATGCAATACATGTAGGTTTTTTTTAATAAAATAATACTTAAAATTGTTCAACAATTTTGCAAAACAAACTTCACTTATAGATTACACATCTTCATAAAGCTACTATATTAAAATAAAAATAAAATTTTATGATTCTTTTCTTGATTTAACTTTTATTCTCTACTTCACTTCAATTGATCATATTCACATAACTACTAACTCATATTCTATTCCTATTTCAGACTAATAAAATTCAACATTTAAATATCGGTTTAATCTCCTTTTAATCTATTTTCAATTCACTATTTTTTTAAATTGCTATATAAACTCATCCCTATAATTCGTCAAAACTCTTACAATATACTTTTAAACCAATAAATAAATTTGCATATAAAGATATTAATTTAAATTGTCTAATAAGAAAAGATTGCTTCACTTCCTACTAATTTGTGAACAAAATCCAAAAAAAATGACTTGTACCAATATAATAAATCAATACTTTAACCATATAACAGAAATACTAAAGTTCAGTCACGAAAGAATCATATAATTACTTCCCTCATTAAGTTATAATAAATTTATACTATAAAAATAAAAGTATGTATATTTTAAGAATAAAATAAATTTTTATAAATCGTATTTGTGTGCAATGTATTCATATATCCCTACATTCATCCAAAAAAATCATATAATATTTGGTTCATCTAAAGAGAAGAAAACAAAATACATCAAAATTATTAACATTATACAATTATTACCATGAGTGATATTTCTGATGTTTTCTCAGATCATAAATTAACAAAATAATGTACCATTCATACATTACAATCATACTTAAAATATTAAGCTTTAAAATTAATTTTAAAAAAATCCTTTATGAAATTAAGTACTATATTAATAAATAATTAATTTTTATGTACCTTTCCTATCCCTAATAACTAAATATGAAATTTTATATTAATGTTATTTAAATGAATCAAAACAAACTTATATTTATGTAACATTCCAGTGATAAATATTCAAAAATAAAATGTTCTTTTTCCTCGGGTAATGAAATTTTCAAACAACAACTTCCTTTTCCGCATAGCAAATGCTTAAACAGTTCCCATAAAATAAGATGAATGAAAGTTTTTTGCAATAAAAAAAATAAAATGAATAAATTCCATCATAAATAAATAAATAAGTAAGTAAGTCGACTTTAAAAGATCCGGATTTATTAATAAAGAAAAAATTCTTCAAAAGTTATTACTTTCCTAGGATTATATAATGGCTCATAGTGTTTTTCTTTAAATATGATAAAAGTGATTCGGGCATCTGCATACACTTATTGCGCACTTTCTTAAAAATATTTCAACAAATCAATTTTTTTTTAAATTTGTCTGTATAACCAGCATACAGAATTTAATACCATGACATTTTCTTTTCTGTCTACAGGTATTTATTTGTATTAAAGTTTCAAAATTATCGGCTTCAAAAATTATTCACATATAGTCTTTTAAAACAACAAAGACTTAATATGTTAGATATTTCAGTAATTATCTGTAATTTTCATTTTTTACCCAAAAACAGATTTAAAATAAATTATTTTAATTACTTTCTTCACAAAAAGGTATTTTCTGCATATTTTTACAAAATATCTATTTTTAAAAATTACTACAGGGTTTAAATTTACTTCTTTTTTTTTTACCATATTATTTTGCCAGTCTTGTATAAATATTGTCTTTCCATATGATGTCCAACATGTTAACTTTATCCATAAATTATTTATTTTAGTTAACATTGCTTCAACTATATTTTTAATCAAATGTTTCCAATATACTTTATATAAATGTGGTACTCCCATGATTATTTGATAGTAAAATTAGGTTTTGACAAAAACGGTTGACAAGGGATTATAATTAATTAGCACTGCATATTCAGACAGTACAATTTCTTATCTTATTAAACTACTCTCTTTATGAAATAATAATTATGAAGAGAGCAGTTATAACATTACACTTGGCTATATTAGATGGCACACTTAACTAACAAGAAAAAGCACCCCAAAACAATTGAACCTCAGCTTTTTATACCGGAATAAATTACCCACTTGATTGGTAAACTAAACAATCACCTTGCTAGCCTATTTACATATCTGGCCAACGTATTCAAAATTAAAAATAAATAATGACTCGTCTAATATTTATTATTTATTACATTATTTAATTCCCAAATTAATTTTTCTCTTTTATTTAAATCCATTAAACATTTTAAATATATATCTTTTACTTTATCTCACTTTTAGTTTGTAATAAATCTATTTTCCCAAGCAAACTAAAAATCTACTTTTATTCATTATATTCATTTTTAAAACAAAAAAAAACACGATTTAATATTTTATACTAATTAATTTTATTTTTATCTGTGATAGTCCAATATAATATTTTAAACTTTACAATAGAATTTTAAAACAGTTTTGCAACTTTACTAAAAAAACACGCAAGCATATGTGTACAGATGTCTATCTGTCATATGACTTACAACCCAGATGAAATGCTTATAATTAGCTGAAAATTAACTAACAATTCCATTTTTTTAAAAAATATTTTTTTAAATAAAATAATATAACAACTTTTGAAATAATAATTTGATGTTATAAAATCAAATATTCATCTTCTACCACACACTATTAATAAATAAATATTTTACATTGAATTACTAAATATTAATTTTATTACTCAAATATATTACTTATTCAACTTTAAGTTATTACTTTTTAAAATTTGGCTTTAAATATTTATTTACAAAACTTATTAATGCAGTATTTATCATGGCCAGTTTTTCCAACCATATAATTTTATCATTCATCCTTATTTAACCGTTTTTTCTCAAATATTAGCATAATTTTACACATCAAATATTCTTATTTTACTTTAATTAGACTATTAAAAGTTTGTTACCAAAATATCAACATCACACCACTGAAATACATCTTAAATTTAAATTTTTTTAATAAAATTGATAGAACAATTTATGAAGACCTAACCAAAAGGGTACTATATATATATATATTGTAATGGAATGTATCTTTATATGATCTCAAATGAAAATAAACATATGAACTTTTGCAACAATAATCATTAGTTAACCAGGCTCCTAACTTTGAGGCACCAAATGTAATGGAATGTAAATGCTGCATTCCATTTAAATTGAAGAAAGAAGGCTCCAAACATTGGGAAAGCCAAATGTAATGGAAACTATACGATATGTATATAAACATATATGCTGACCACGTTGTCGTGTCAAATGTAATGGAAAATATCTTTATTATACCAATCACCAGTTAACTATGTCCCACAGTTTGTGGTGCCAAATGGAATGGACAATATATCATATAAGCATATTATAAATCAAACATATTATAAATCAAATGTAATGGAACGTCAATATGTTAGAAGAAAATAATGTTTCAAACATTGGATGAAAAATGTAATGGAATATATGTAATCTAAATAAATCCAATTGTTAAGAAAGCCTAATATAATAGATTGTATGATTTAAATAAAGAAAGACAAAATTATCCCAGTTATATTTAAATAAATTGTTTATATGCCCTTCCAACTAGCTATACATGAAATAAATTTAAAATCATATAGAGCAATGAGATCTATCCTTATAATTTATTTTCAAGGTTGATATGACTAACTAATCAAATATATATATCAGAAACAAAGGGAATTCTATTAAATCCAATATACACATCTATTATGTAAATTTATGTATATCTAAACATATCAATGAATAATAATATGTATAAGTGGCCTAAGGACTAAACAATAAGTGAAATATGAAGTTATCCTCTATTAAATTGTGAATTCAATTAATTTCATAATGACTCTGGCATTAAAAGAAAAAAAAAGAATAAAATATTAATACGCTTTCTAATAAATTACAAAGGCATTATCTATAAAACAAATAGTACATCCTTTATTTCTATATTATGATTTAATTTTAGGTAGTATCAATGTTTTAAATAAGTTTTAAATACAAACCCAAATAATAAATATACATATATACTTACAATAAGTATATATATTAAATAGATAAAGACATATCTGTGCTTAACAAGTAGGTATTAATATAAATACAAATCCATATTTATATTTTTCAGATATTCAAAATAAAAATAAAATAAAAATATTATATACAGCAAATATATATAAATTATTGTTTTGGTCTGCATAAGAATTATTATATGAAGTTTAAAAAAATGGAAATACATAAATTAATAATAAAACAATTTTTATAATAAAAATTTGTGAATATAAATTTACTTATTAAAATATACATAACAACTCATATGCAACCCAAACTTATAAGCCATACTTTAAGATTTTAAATTACTTAAGTGTTAATTTTGACACCTGTTAAACGTTTATTGCTGTTAGAAAACAAGACGCTTGAATTGAATATTTATAAAAACGTTATATTTTTATAATGAAAAATAAAAGTAAAAAAAAAATATATCGATCTCAAAAATATATTTATATATCATTTATACATATAAAATTATTTACTACCTTTCAAAGTTCACTTATTTATTTTTCTTTCAAAAGTCAACTTATTCCATTGTTTTATTCCTTTATCCATTTAATATTAGAATGCATTCTAGAGCCAAATTGAATTGAAGAAATGTCATGTTAGAAAAAATTATTAGTTTCCAAATGCACATATATACTTTATTTTTCCTTTTTAAATTTCTCTCCTTGAAAAAAAAATAATAATTGACATGTTGAATCCAATGTATTAATCACTTTTAGTTACGTCCAGATTATTATTAGATTGACCATTATAGATTCCAGATAGCTATATCAAATTTCGGCTTCAGATGCGATGAAATTCATGTGTTGAAATTTGCTTAGTTTTTCTTTTTAAACTGCCTTGGAATAAATGAAAGAAAATGGCGCAGCCCCTTGGCTGCGATATATATATATTAGCCAGTCATGTTTATGTATTACTTACAGAAATTTATCTTATTCCACTATTCTTAAGAATGGCAATTTCAAAGAAACAAAGTACAACAAATTTTTATCCTTTTTGTTTGTTTAATCACTATGCTAATAATAATGGCCTCTTTTTGTTGCTGTTGTTGTTCTCCGCATGCCAGCAAATTCTGTTTTAAAAACCATTGTTACATATGTTTTCTTTTAAACAATTAACATTCAAAAAAAATATTAACCATATAAAAAAAAATATTAAATCGAAAATTTATTTGACAGCTTTTAAAATATATGTATATATACATAAATAATAACATTACATTTTTTTAATAATCACTACAAATAAAATAATCTTTTTTTTTATAATCAACAATTTATATGTCTTTATTTATCTTTAATAATTAAATATTCACAGCGATGTACTATCAACATATAAATAAAATAATAACTCCAAACAATAACTATAACTAATAACCATAAACAATAATAATACTTCATATATAAACATCAAATCAAAGAGATTTTTTTTAATAACAACAAATGATTTTTAAAATATAGATAGATTTATCGATATTTACAATACCCCCTAATCCACCGAAAAAAAAAATGTCTTTGCAAATAACTAATGAATTATGAGATATTGAAAAAAAAATCCTTCTCAAATTTGTAATCTTTCTAAGGACTAACATGGTTTAAAGAATATTACTTTTCTTATTAATAACCATATTCATTTGTTCATATCTATCTTTCAGATCATCTAGATCTTTGTCCAAGTTTTCTTTAAAAAAAAAAAAATAATAATAATCAAAAGTGCCTTTTAATTTCCAGTTTGTTGAACTCTGTGAAGAAGTTTGCTTTGATTTACAAGATTTTTATATAATGTTTTGGTATAATTCAATTGCTTTTGAATAATTTTGGGATCAGCATCTAAAGATTTTGCTATGATCTCCTTAGATTCTGCCTCTATATCCTTTACATAAATACTAACTTGATCATAAGCACTAACATAATTCTTAATTTTATCAATAACAGTTGCTACTTTATCAGATAATCTATTACCTTTCATTTGAATATCATGATAAACATCATCGACTTGAGTAAGTCTTTGTTTTACTTCACTTGTTCTATGTTCAATTAAAAACAATACTCTGGGCAATTTTGAATGGTATTCATTCAAATTTTCTAAATAATCCTTTAAAAATTGCAAATCAGATTGATGTGATACAACTTCAACATTAAAGAATTCTTGAAAATCATTTTGTTTTACACCATTAATATTATCCTATTCTATATTAATTCTTTTCAGTTTGACTTTAGGTTTACTTAAATCTCTTTCCTTAGCTATATTTTCTCGAAGAAAATCTTTATTAATCACATCCTCACTTCTTATTTTAAGTTTAATTTTGGCTTTGCCAATTTCTTTTTCCTCATCAATCATCCTTCTACCAAGATTCAGATCAAATATCTTTTTACCCATTCTTTTAAATTTTACTTTTGCTTTACCTACATCTCTTTCTTTGTCAATCTTCTCTCTAAGAAAATCAATATTATTTATCATTCCATCTATAACTTTAAGTCTAACTTTGGCTTTTCCAATATCTTTTATAAAATCTATACTTTTTTTAAGATAATTTATTTTAAACTTCTCTCTACTCAACTCTTTGAATTTTACTTTAATTTTCCTCATATTTTTAGTTTTAAATTTTACCCTGGTTTTACCTACTTTCATCCCTCTATTACAATTTTCATAAAGAAAATTCTCTTTAGATTTCTTTACCTTCTTATTTCTATCAAATTTTAATAAGATATATCTTACCAACTTTGTCCTGCTGGGATACTTATAAAATAAGTCATTTCTATTGCAACAATGGTACAAATTCCCATTCAAATACTTATGCTCTAATATATCTAAAAATATACTTTCTTGGTACCACACAAAATTACCGTGATACTGTTCTTTATAAGATAATATCTTATGATTAAGATAATTTGTCATATCCAGACAAAATTTATTGAATTCAACACTCATGTTACTATATACTAAACACTTTGCATGCACTCTACCATCATTGGCTATAGATTGAGAAGAATTACATTTATATATTAAGTTTTGCCTTTCAAGTGGTTTATTACAATAGTAATAATCCCTTGCATCCAAGTTATATGCATACACATGATCCATAAACCTCCTATGAAGAATCGTACTAAACAACTGCTGATCAAAACTCTGATTGTTACTTTTAAAATTGTTGTACAAAAAGAACTTATCAGAATATTTTTGATCTATCATGACACTTTCTTTATATTGACTTTGAGAAACACATTCTGTTCTTTCTAGTAATTTTTGAGAGCTAATTTTAATCTTTTCTGGTGAACTTAATTCAACTTCTAAAGTTTGAACACCTTCATTCATTTTATTATAATGCATTTTTATTTCTCTTAACTCTAGAGTACTCTTGTCTAACCATTGAAAACCTAACTGTCCAATTCCTAAATTCTGAACAGTGTCCTTTAATCTTTCACAACTTAATTCTTCTTCTTCTGATTGCTTTTGGGGATTTAATTTTATTTCTAAGGATCTATCAACTATTTTATCCTCACTATAGTATTCATCAAAGGTTTTAACTGTATCTATATCCTCTTTATAAACTAACTTTTCATAGGATTTATTCATTCCTATAATATCATTATTCAACTTAAAAGATTCCTTGGGTTCCTTTAATATATTATCATATAATTTATTATTTCCATTAATTATTTTAACAGACTCTTTATTATTCTGACTTTGAAAAATCAAGCCCTCTCCTTCCGATTTATTAGAAACATTTAACACTATTTCCTCAATAGAATTTTGAGATTTTGAACTTATCCCTAACTCTTTTAGTGATCTCTCTCGTAATTCCCTATTCTTCTTTATCTCCATTTTACGTTCCTCTAACACTTGACTATATCTCTGATTTTCTAATATCGTTCATCTATATTTCTATTCGTCCGTTGTGCCTCTACCTCCTTTGCCATTACTTCTTTTATCATAGTCTGAAAATCTAACTTTACCTCCACACAACTATGGTCTTTCTTCTGTATCTCAACATTCACATCTATACCTTTCTTAATCATTTCAATAGATTCTTTATGCTTTTTTATCTTTTCATCAACCGATTCAAGAATCTTTCTAATTAATTCTTCATTTTTAAAATTTTTCCCATTTACTAAATCTATCAATGGTTTATCTTTTTCCCTATCATCTATCAACTCAACAGACGGTATATTTGCTTCTAGTTCTTTAGTAACCAATTCAACAGATTCCTTTTGAATTTCTATTTCTTCATGAATTAACTCACTATCTGTACTAATTTTTTCAACAGATAACTGTTTCATCACTAGCTAATTCAATAACAGATTCATCTTTTCTTAAATCATCATCTACTAACTTAACAAAAGATACACTTGACAGAATCTTTATTGTCTTCTGTCAAACTACTACATAAGTTAATATCTTCATTAACTATCTTAATTACTTGTGGATTTGCTTTTCTTATTATTTTAACAAGTTGTCTATTTTCTGCCATACTTTTACTAATTAAACTAATAGGTTCTTTACGCTTTTTCAAATCTGTACTAGTTACTTTAACAAATTTATCAATTACTTTAAAAGATACTTTCTGATTTGCTATATCCTTATCAATTATCTCAACTGATGGCTTAGATTCAGTTTCTATACTTTTAGATTCAATATTTTGTGATTTATTATTCTCCTCTAATTTATTTTTCAAATTAGCATCTACTATTTTAACATCTTGACTAACTATCTCAACAGATGATTTATCATCTTCAACATTTTTATTAATAAATTGAGTTTCTTTCCACATCCTTTCTTCAATAAACCTCACAAACTCATGAATATATTTATCAATTATTTGGTTTCTCTTCTCAAATATACGATCTATAGATTCACACATACTATCTGTGTATTTATCAATTATTTGGTTTCTCTTCTCAAATATACAATCTATAGATTCCCACCTACTATCTGTGTATTTATCAACTATCATTTCATTCTCCTTTTGAGGATTATCAGCAACTACTTCAGAAGTTATTGGTTTCTCCATTAAATTCCTTAAATCAAAATTACCACAGATCAAGAGCTCACCATCTCCAATCATTATCCCAACAAGCAATTACTCAACTAAGCAAAGTACAAGCCTTTTAATTTTATTATTCATAGTAGCTATCCGACAATCTAAATTTCAGTTGTTTGAACTCATGAACTTCTTGGCTTATAAAAAAATCTCATCTATCACCATAACATTAATAAATTTCTTTAAATATATATATATATATATATATATAATTTATATATGAGAGAGAGGGAGAGAAGAACAACTGAGATCACTAACTAACATTTATTTATATGTAATGATAATAAGGATTCTACACTTACACAATATTGAAATGTGGAAATTTCATATAAAATTCAATATAACCTTGAAATATTTAAAATATAATAAAGTGTTCATATGCGTTGAAAGTAACTAACTCGATAATATAGTGAGACAACTTTCTCATTCAAGATAATGGTAGTTAAATATAAAATGATTAAATTGATGCCTATAAATTTTCTGGACCTTAAAACTTAATACCATTTCATATACATAAAAAAAAATCAACTTCACTAATTATTTACTTTTGTGCCCGAAACATTATTTTACTAAAATTGTACTAATGCAATTTATCATCAACAAATATTCACTAATTGAACTTCATGTTTAAAAGTCACTTATAATGGAAAATAAAACATTGATATGTTTGTTTTTCAAGCCCTAATTGATAATCAAATGTAATAAATTATTTGTTACCAACAATAATCAATTAACCAGGCCCTTAAGTTTGGTGCTATATATTTAGGTTATATACTCATCCATTCCTCTAAAGATCTGACAGATACTGACAGCCAAAAGAATGATTAGCATTTCACAATTTTGAGATAGATAAAAGAATTCAATCACTGCTCTTAAAGCATACAATGTTCCATGAACACTCAGATGATCATCACATTTCAGTCTCTCTAAGCTACTACAACCCATAATAGTTTTCTGCAAACACTATTGCACTGCCCTGCTTACATTTAAGTCTTAGGGGCTATTATTTATAAAATATTTCCTTGCTCATCTTTGGGATTCTTAGAGGCAAATATTATACATATATCAAAAAGAACTATACCTTACTCTCTCTGGAGTATTAGAGGTAAAATCATGGCAGGACTACTGTTAACTGCTTCATGATAAATAGTAACTAACATCACAATTTGGGTTGGAGCAGTGAATGAGATCAATCAGTCACAAGTGACATGAATACATCACATCCTCAAGACAATGACAAAAATTCCCCATCCAACATCAATACTTGCAACAGAACCAACCAAACTCCAACAATCAAATATCCAATCCAACCTTAAAAATTATAGATTTTCTACAACACAAATTTTCCAAATATGGACAAAATTATTACTCTATAATTTAACACCATCAATATAATTTTTAAATTGAAATTAAACTGCTTCATGACTATATTTATCTTTCATCATAAAAAAAAATACAATAACAGTAACAATCACCATCTAAACATAAGGCCAAAATATTTCTATATACATAAAAAAAATTACACAAAAATGCTTCTCTTTCTTTAAACTATACATCTCTTAGATATGTGGGGTATTTCAAGCCCTAATTAGCTTATTTCAGGCCCTAGTTGTTGCGCCAATGTAATGGAATGTATCTTTATATGATCTCAAATGAAAATAAACATATGAACTTTTGCAACAATAATCATTAGTTAACCAGGCTCCTAACCTTTGAGGCACCAAATGTAATGGAATGTAAATGCTGCATTCCATTTAAATATGAAGAAAGAAGGCTCCAAATTGTCCAAAATGTATGGTGCTTCTCATTGGGAAAGCCAAATGTAGTGGAAACTATACGATATGTACCTATAAACATATCATGCTGACCACGTTGTCTGTGTCAAATGTAATGGAAAATATCTTTATTATACCAATCACCAGTTAACTAGGTCCCACAGTTTGTGGTGCCAAATGTAATGGACAATATATCATATAAACATATTATAAATCAAATGTAATGGAACATCAATATGTTAGAAGAAAATAAGGTTTCAAACATTGGATCACAAATGTAATGGAATATATGTAATCTAAATAAATCCAATTGTTAAGAAAGCCTAATATAATAGATTGTATGATTTAAATGAAGAAAGACAAAATTATCCCAGTTATATTTAAATAAATTGTTTATATGCCCTTCTAACTAGCTATACATGAAATAAATTTAAAATCATATAGAGCAATGAGATCTATCCTTATAATTTATTTTCAAGGTTGATATGACTAACTAATCAAATATATATATATATATCAGAAACAAAGGGAATTCTATTAAATCCAATATACACATCTATTATGTAAATTTATGTATATCTAAACATATCGATGAATAATAATATGTATAAGTGGCCTAAGGACTAAACAATAAGTGAAATATGAAGTTATCCTCTATTAAATTGTGAATTCAATTAATTTCATAATGACTCTGGCATTAAAAGAAAAATAAGAATAAAATATTAATACACTTTCTAATAAATTACAAAGGCATTATCTATAAAACAAATAGTACATCCTTTATTTCTATATTATGATTTAATTTTAGGTAGTATCAATGTTTTAAATAAGTTTTAAATACAAACCCAAATAATAAATATACATATATGCTTACAATAAGTATATATATATTAAATAGATAAAGACATATCTGTGCTTAACAAGTAGGTATTAATATAAATACAAATCCATATTTATATTTTTCAGATATTCAAAATAAAAACAAAAAAAAAAATATTATATACAACAAATATATATAAATTATTGTTTTGGTCTGCATAAGAATTATTATATGAAGTTTAAAAAAATGGAAATACATAAATTAATAATAAAACAATTTTTATAATAAAAATTTGCGAATATAAATTTACTTATTAAAATATACATAACAACTCATATGCAACCCAAACTTATAAGCCATACTTTAAGATTTTAAATTACTTAAGTGTTAATTTTGACACCTGTTAAACGTTTATTGCTGTTAGAAAACAAGACGCTTGAATTGAATATTTATAAAAACATATTTTTATAATGAAAAATAAAAGTAAACAAAAATATCGATCTCAAAAATATATTTATATATCATTTATACATATAAAATTATTTACTACCTTTCAAAGTTCACTTATTTATTTTTCTTTCAAAAGTCAACTTATTCCATTGTTTTATTCCTTTATCCATTTAATATTAGAATGCATTCTAGAGCCAAATTGAATTGAAGAAATGTCATGTTAGAAAAAATTATTAGTTTCCAAATGCACATATATACTTTATTTTTCCTTTTTAAATTTCTCTCCCTGAAAAAAAAAATAATTGACATGTTGAATCCAATGTATTAATCACTTTTAGTTACCTCCAGATTATTATTAGATTGACCATTATAGATTCCAGATAGCTATATCAAATTTCGGCTTCAGACGCGATGAAATTCATGTGTTGAAATTTGCTTAGTTTTTCTTTTTAAACTGCCCTGGAATAAATGAAAGAAAACGGCACAGCCCCTTGGCTGTGATATATATATAAATTAGCCAGTCATGTTTATGTATTAATTACAGAAATTTATCTTATTCCACTATTCTTAAGAATGGCAATTTCAAAAAAACAAAGTACAACAAATTTTTATCCTTTTTGATTGTTTAATCACTATCCTAATAATAATGGCCTCTTTATGTTGCTGTTGTTGTTCTCCGCATGCCAGCAAATTCTGTTTTAAAAACCATTGTTACATATGTTTTCTTTTAAACAATTAACATTCAAAAAAAATATTAACCATATAAAAAAAAAATATTAAATCGAAAATTTATTTGACAGCTTTTAAAATATTTGTATATATACATAAATAATAACATTACATTTTTTTAATAATCACTACAAATAAAATAATCTTTTTTTTTATAATCAACAATTTATATGTCTTTATTTATCTTTAATAATTAAATATTCACACTATCAACATATAAATAAAATAATAACTCCAAACAATAACTATAACTAATAACCATAAACAATAATAATACTTCATATACAAACATCAACTCAAAGAGATTTTTTTAATAACAACAAATGATTTTTAAAATATAGATAGATTTATTGATATTTACAATATATATATATATATATAAAGAAAAAGTGGAAATACACTCAGATAAATTTTTGTCGATATTTTTCTACATTTCCTGAAATAAAAATAATGAATAAAGAGTTAAATAAATCTGAATTTAAAACAGAACTTTATTATAAATTAAAACATTTAAAAAAATCTAAATAAATATTAATATTGCATTATTATTATTATTATTTTGATTTTGAAATTTAAAAAACAAATATTGTATTTTTTGAAATCTTTTAATTAATTGGTAAATTGTATATTTTTAAAAATCTTTCTATAACACACCTTGATAAAACTTCAAACTTGCTTTTGAAAGGATTAGTGCTTTTTGAAAAGATAAATTAAAAACCAATTTTTAATTTAGCATTTTTGTCATCTCCTCAATCCAAGACCCTACTCATATAAAAAAGGTTGATAAAAATATCAGTTCAGTCTGGTCTTAATATTTTGAGAAGCAGTGGCCAAATTGGGAAGCTGCAAAGACTGTTTTCAGTCTTGGCTAAATATATTTTGTAAGAGCTGGATGGAAAGTTTGGCTAATAATTTTTAGAGAAGCAGCTGGCTAATAGCTAGTTGCAAAGTTTGGCTTAATTATTTTATGAAGTAGTTAGCTGCAGTTGTTAGTAGCTGTAGCAAAATAGCCATTTGCATGTAGAGAAAGTAAAAAGTTTTGTGAAGTAGATAGCTGCAGTAATTGGTAGCTGTAGCAGAATAGGTAGCTGCAGAGCCAGTTTCCAGAGTTATAAAGAGCTACCATAAGGATGTAAGAATGCAAAAAAGCAGCTGCTCCACAGTTCAATGGTGGAGTTTGAATTCACATGGAGGTCAATAAACCACTTTGTGTTGAAATTCATAGCCTTAAATTTGGACAAAATGTTTTGCTGACCTAAATCAACAAATCCTAGACATTAGGGAACTCATAGAATGCCAACAGACCTGATTATACTTTCTCAATGCTGACAGTTACGTGGACTGGTCTCCAAAAAGAGAAACCATCAGTTGCTGAAAATGTAATTATGTATATGCTTAATTATGTAAAGGCAAAGAAGCACAGATAAACATATATAGTGATAGTGAGTAACATTATATATTTAAAATGGCATTTTAAAAACAAGTAAATAATTTTGCTTAAGTTAAATGTCTAAAAATGAAGATTTAATTGATAGATGCTATTATATTTGTTTTTTCAAGAGAATAAGTGAAAATATTTAAAATCTATATTTTTAAATTTTAAAGACATTTCTAATTATTCAATCAACAGTAATCCAGTCAAGATTGACTGTTATGTTTTTTTAAAAAAAAAAAAAGTTGATAATACTTTAAAAAAAAAAAAACTGATAGCTAATTTTAAATTATATTTATATTTTGTTTATACACATGTATATGTGTGAAATTTATGTATATTTTCCAAATGCAATTAATTAGGAAAAATATATTATGACAAATTAAAATATAATATGTCAATGTGCATATACATCCCTATGTGCATAACATATATGTTAAACAATGATTAATTATATATTGTGCAATTAATAATTTTATTTTGGCAAAAATAAAATTTATGATATAGACATTAGTGTGTGCCTGCAATTCAATACTCACACACATGTATGTTAAATATGTTATTATGCATTATAAAAATTAATGTCATTTATTATTTTGACAATTTGAAAGTAACAACTAAAAATGTTATTTTGTAACAAGTCAAATATGTTCAAAAATTACATAAACACACATATATGTGTGCATATATAAATCAATGCTTGTCAAGTATAACACATGTAAAATCTAATCATTTTTGT
This sequence comes from Epiperipatus broadwayi, assembly GCA_028023455.1. Classification (NCBI taxonomy): domain Eukaryota; kingdom Metazoa; phylum Onychophora; class Udeonychophora; order Euonychophora; family Peripatidae; genus Epiperipatus; species Epiperipatus broadwayi. The sequence continues at coordinate 1,310,172 of JAQFVV010000170.1, forward strand.
CATTATTGAATATCAATTGAAATACATTAATTGTGTATTATAAGACATGCATCCATGCACAAATATATGTAAGTCCCCATAATGTAATAACTTGAGTTGTGTATAATAATTTTGTAAATCACAAATGTGATACTTTTTCATTGTATGTTAATCAAAATCAGAAGGCTTATGTGTATAACCATTTTCTAGAGATCTTAACTTTATTTTTTATTGTTGTTAATAAATATGTATTTAATTGTTAAAATTATTCCACTGACTTAATTCTAAAGAGTTTAAAATATTGTATGTTTGCATTATCTCTTGATCACTAACAGTTATATATCTCATGTTCATTGACCTAGATTCCAGCATAACCGCTGATTTTATAAATGGTGATATACATTAGTGCTTTTGAGAATCCAGTGATGATCAATCATCATCATCCTGGATGGTGCATAAAATTATATTCTTTAAAGCCCGTGCATTACATTTTATTTTAGTTTAGTCTTATTGAAATTAAGTTTATAGTTGTCCAGCACATTAATGGTACTAAGTGGCCAGAGCATTGATGATCAGCATGTTTTACTATCGCATTATTGTTTTTATGGTTGTATTCTTATGGATTAGCACTTAAGTTTATGCATCCAAACTATGATTTAAATAATTACCCAAGCTGGAAAAGGCTCAATAATTAACCTGGTCTACAGAAGGCCCATTTCAAATCCAGTCACAAGATTGACTATTGATTTATTTTGATAGATCATTCATGATGATGAATGATTATTATTTTTGGGGAGTGCTGGTGAAATTATAGATAGCTATGCTGATCCCTCAGAGTGATCTACTATGTTCATCCCTTTTGAAATTAAATTTATTTATTTTTAACTTGAAGATAAAAATACAATTCCTCAGATCCCTCATGGTTCAAACCCCAATTTCTGTAGAGTTACAAATGGATACTCAATTTAGGGCAGTTGATGTTCAAGTACTGATGACCATCACCCCAGGTATGACCTCTTATTTCTCTATAATGTTACAATATATATATAATACATATTTTGCGGGTTCATCCGTGTTAAAAACTTTTAATATTAATATTCTGACGTTTCGACTTGGTCACACAAGCCGCTTGTGTGACCAAGTCGAAACGTCAGAATATTAATATTAAAAGTTTTTAACATGGATGAACCCGCAAAATATGTATTTTATATATTTAACCGATGCAAATCTTCGTTTTAACATATATATATATATATTGATCTATGATCATTATTTCTAATTATATTTTTAGTGTGCTATTTGAGACTATTATTTATGTAGTATTTTCATCTGCTGATTTTTAAAAATGTTTTAAATCCTTCCATCTCTTTTGTAAATGCATCATTTAATCTTGAATGTATTTTCTGGTGTGAAGTGTTGTTCTTGAACAGATTTTATTTCTGGTTTATATAAAAAATATTTTATATTAATATCTTTGATATAAATAATAGAGATATTTTATTTTTATTTCAGCAAGATTTTAAATGTTTCACATTTTCTGTTCTCTATAACTGATTTCTTTCATCTTCTTTTATTTCTATTAATTTTTATAATAAACTTATTTAATTCTTTAGTATTTTCAACTAACTATAATTTTAACTGTGTGTTTTAAATGTTGGATTACTCGAAATTCGGCGACTTCTAAATACTACTTTACTGAATTATGTTTCTTGTATTTATTTATAAGTTTTTATTCATGTTTTTATGATCACGATTAAAAGACTTCTTTGAACTAAATTTTTTAAATAAATTTAAAATATGCAATTAAATTTTTTGTGCATTTTTACATATATTTTTTAGTCTCCTTTTTTTATTCACTAAACTTCATTTTCATATTTTTATTATTATTGTATATAAACGAATAAGTGATGCTTTTTGATTTTAAAAATCTATAATTTTTAAATTTAATATTTTAATTCTTTTTTTTTTTCTGCTAGGTTTTTACATTTTTATGCAAAAAAGACTGACTTGAAATTCAGTTATTCATATACGTATAGAAGTTTAACGCGCTGAAAAATCTAATCAAATTTCCAAATCGTAATCCTTTAATTTTATTTACTAAATTAGAAGCCCGATAATTAACGTTGATTAAAGTTCATAAAGAAAGTAATGTTTTATTAATAATTTTATATTCAATTTTATTATCGACATAAAAAATTGTCTAAATAAAATATATAATTATTTTTATTGTTGATTGTTACATATGTTTTTAATATTTTTATACAAAATTTATTAAAGTAATTATATAGATCTTAAATATTATATATTATTTATACGTAGAGATTTTGAATAAATGGTTTGTGTTTTTATACTTACACGTTTAACTCCTATATTTGGATTTAGTGAATGGTGCATACTTGTATTTTCATTTTTTTTTTTTTTTGTTTTTGGGAGTGGGATACTCGTCTCAACTTCACCATATCGGCAATCATCCACTAAGACACACCTTTTCTCATACCATGCATGCATTTCGCGAACAATCTTTGCTCTGCAATTGAGTTAGCGGTATGAAACATCTGAATCTTCATGCCTATATTGGTACCTTATTAATTTTCATTACACCACTCTCAATCAAGAAAAGGACTGGTTTCTATACAGTTTTAATATCTTGTAAAAGGATGGACAATCATTGTGTTTTAGATAAATATTTTCAAGTATCTTTATTTATTTATTTTTTTTGTTTATTATCAATGCCTTACAGCAGAAAATGATACATATTTATATTCTTACATTTTTTAATAATTAGGTAGCAAAATTTAAAATTGTGATCTATTTATAAAACAATTTCTTATCTAGACTTCTATCAGCTTAGATAGCAAATATTTTGAGCGGAAGAGGTCCATAGTCTATTAAAAATCTGAATACAGAGAGTAGAATGAAATTTGTAAATGTTAAATAATGAATTTCAGTATCATCTTTCTACCACGTATAAGTTGTTTCACATAATTTTCAGATATTAAGATCTCTAGATGTGCTTCATCAAATGTCTTGTATATCTTCCTCCATTTTTGTATATTATGACTTAATCTATCATATATGTTCATATATGTTTTGTACAAATTCTGCCCCTTGATATTTCATTTTTCTTTAATATTATATTTTTGCTTTCATTTTATGAATGCATTTTTTATACTTAGGCATCTTCCAACTTTAAATTCCAACACTTATGCTATTAAACTGTGTTTTGAATCCAGCTCTAGCCAAGGTTGAAAAAATTTTCAGGCTTTAAACAAACTTATGATTTTTATTTTTGCTAACCATTTTACATCCAACATAGATATCCATCCTATCATGGGTCAGTTAGTAAATATTGATATGATTTTTAATTGCATAATAAGCAAAAAAGAAAAACATTAATGTCTCTCACTACCTAACATTTATTTATCCTGATGAATACTGTCTGCCTGCTTATCGTAGATAGGCTATTTAAAAATTGTTTTGTATATTTAAATATGTATTTGTGTTAAAATGAAGATTTTTACCAGAAAGATGAAATTGCCAAAAGTGTTTTATTGATATGGATAGAGTTTGCTAATTATTTTTCAGCATATGAGATTGCTACTGCTTTTTTTCTTCTTTTCTCCTCATTCTTATTCTGCTTATAATGATTCTTATTTTTCTTCTTATTATTATTCTAATAATTATTGTTATTATTAATTTTCTTCTTAGTTTGCTTCTTTTTCTTATTCCTCTTCTTTTGATTTTTCTTCTTACTATTATTATTCATCTCATTTTTATTGTTTTTATTCTTCTTTTTCTTCTTCTTATTATTATTTTATTATGATGATGATGATGGTTCATCCAAATCCCAAACGGCAGTGTTAGATTATGTGTGTATTAATACAACTGCTGCTTATCTTCATATTGTAAAGAAAAAAAGATTGTTTTATGCAAACTATCAATAAAAGGTTCTTGTTTTTGTTAAAAATAATACTTTGCATCTTAAAAATAAGATTTGAAATACAGGCATTCTTCATATACCTAGAGTTTAATTGTAAACATAGGGGATTTGAATATAGACTTTCAAGAAACTTTCAACTATCCACACTATCTCATACCACTGATACATATGACCATATACATGTACAATAGATAAATAATCACCAATATACATATTTTATGGTGAACCAGCACTCATCAGTTGGCCCAGATTATCATCTCTCATACATATTGTAAGGGAATGGGGGGGGTGTCAAATGGAAGAAAAATATGTGAACCTGGGTTGATGAAATCATCATCACTCCCAGTCCATATAAAATCAAATATCAATAGTTTACAGAAGTATATATAAGTATAAAATATTTAAGGGGAACATGAGATCAAGAGAATCTTCATGAGATCTCTGAGAACATTGAGAGATCAAGCCAGCTACTAAAATAACTATACGTCAATCATATATCAACCAGCATTATAAAGTAAAGTAATCACAAGTAAATACTCAAGAGAAATAATCCATCATCATCATCAGTGATGGAAATAAACAAATCAGTACAATATATCAACAGTCTATCTTGTGACTGGATTGGAAATGGGTCTTCTGTAGACCAGGCTAACTATTGAGCCTTTGCCAGCTTGGGCAATTATTTAAACATAACTTAGATGCACCACTTAAGTGCTCCTCCATTAAAAATACACAATAATCAGAAATTAAAACAATAATGCTGGGACCTTTAAAACATGCTGATCATCATCAATGTTCTGGCCACTTGTATTGGCCAACTATAAACTTAGCTTTTAACAAGACTAAACTTGCATGGGCTTTAAAGAATATCTTTTTTGTGCCAACCAGGATGATGATTGAACATCTCTGGATGCCCCAAAAGCACTAAGTACACATCCCCATTTATCCGTGCATGAATCAAGCTCAGATAACACAAGCTCTATTACTGTATGTGACCAAGAGATGATGGAAACCATTTTTACAATTAAATAAGTTTATTAATAACAATTAAAAAATGATATTTAAGGTCTTATAAGTTAAGGGTTCTGATTTTGAATGATACACAATAATAAAGTCATCACACTGTAATTTAAATATTACTACAAAATTCAAGTTATCCCATTAATTTACATATATGTGCGCACAGATGCGGGATTTCTATTATACAATTAATCTTTCAATTGATATTCAATGATGACAAAAATTGATTAAATTTTACATATATGTTACAATTGACAATATGCACACACATGTAAGTGTGTGTGTGAAATTTTTGAATATATTTAACTTTTACATAAAAATTATACATTATTAAGCTTTTAAATTATATTTTAAATAATACAAATACTTATGCCAGGTTTACTACAAATGCATATAGAATTGCACAGATTATTAACAAATTTAAATTTGTCAAATAATAAATAACAATATTTTTATAATTAATAATTTCATTTTGGATATACATAAAATTTGCATCAATTGCATTATTTCTTAATTAGTTTCTATAAATGCATACATATATCCATACACAGACATGCGTTTTATAATACATGATGAAGACATTTTAATTAAACATAAAATAATTATTACATTTGTGATTTACATAATTACTATTCAAAATCCAAATTTCTACATTGATTTACATATATGTGCACACAGACACATGATTTATAATATATAATGAATATCCAATAAATGAATTGACATTTAATAACAAAAAAATATTAAAATTTTACATACATGAGTGTCCTTGTATATACACACATTGATTTTTATCTATTTCAACTTGTTACAATATTATATTTTTTTATAATTAATTCATTTGGAAAACATATAAATTTCACACATATACATGTGTATAAACAAAATATACAATTTAAAATTTAATTTCAGTTTATAAGTTGTTGTTTTTTTTTCTTAAAAACAAAGGTACAGTCAATTTTTGACAGTTATTTGTTGATTAATTATCAACGTTTTTTTTTTTAAAAATTAAATTATTGAATCATCCATTCTTTACTTTTTTTTTCAATAAACGAAAGATAAATTCGTTTTATAGAATTAAGAAAATATAAATTTCAAAATGTCTTTCTGCTTGATTAGTTAATGCTGATGAAATAGGCAAGGTGAGAGAAGAAAAATGAATATGTGAACTGCAGCTCTTCATGCCATGATAAGTAGATAGTCAAGCATGGACTAAGTAGACAATGCCCCATGATGTCATGAGAAAATACCTCATTTTTAAGCACTGCCCCTTCTAAGTACCTAGACAGATCATCCACAAGAAATAGTATCCAGAAAAAAATATCAGGCACTGAGCCAGCCCTGCTCATCTCTTGTGAGTCTTCAGGGCTTTAGATGAGGTCTATTCATGAGATCAAGGCCTATTCATGAGGCCTACATATACACTGCTGGACTACCCTGGGAGCTCAATATCTAGGTCTAGACAGTGCCAAGAATATACTTTGGAACACCATAGACACACTGCATCCACACAGCCCTGCTCAACTATACACCCACCATAAACATAAAAAGTACAAATTCAAGCATCACTTTCAAAATGTAATTTTACTAAAGAAATTATTTAAAATTTCATTATTATATACAACTCTACTCACCACAGCTATATATATGTTTATCTGGGATTCTCTGCCTTTAGATAGTCAGCATATATATAATTATTTATTTAGCAAGCTGGTTCTTTTGGTCCATTAGAAGAATATAATCCATGTTTGTTGTCATCATCAAGTAAAAGTATGCAGTCCATGTAAAATCTTGATTTGTAGTTGGTCTCTTTCTATCTGGGATTATTCCAGGCAAGCAGCTGTCTTGGTTTGATAGATTTCAGGCTATGAATTTCAGCATAAAAAGGTGGGTCATTTTCTCCATGTGAATTCAAACTCCTGCTAAGGAAAACAGTTTACTATCTTGCCTTCAGATACATCAGTTTATGGTAACTGGACTTCTAACTCTGCTACAGCCAACAACAAACTGCAGCTATCCATTTTGGTCAGCTAATTGCTACTATTTACTCAAAAAAAAATTTAGTAGCCAAGCTGTTCTGTTCAGCTCTTACAAAACCACAATTCAATCTGCTCTCTTCAAACATCATTATCCAGACTTTGCAGTAGGCCCAGTTGGCCACTGCTTAAAATACTACAATCAGACTCCTCTGGTCAACTCTTACAAAACTGCAAGCAAAAAACTATTCTCTTCAAAAATCATTAACCAGACTGGAGCTAATTTTGTTATCAGCCCTTTTATAGAATCATCTAAGGTGATAATAACAATTTGATGAAAACAGAGTTTTTATTTTTAGCTCTCTAATCCCTTTGAAAACATATACATGTTTTAATTAATTAAAAAAATTTGAAAACAATATTGTGTTTTTACATTTCACAATCAGAATAATAATAATACAATATTTATATTTATTAAGACCTTTTAAAAGTTTAATTTATAAAACAATTTTTATTTTAAATCAGAGTTATTATTTAACCCTTTACTTATTATTTTATTTTAGGAAATGTAGAAAAAATATTTACAAAAATTTATGTCTGTGTTTATTTCTACTTTTCATTTATTTTATATATATATATATGTACACACACTATATTATGAATGTATCATGTAACTCAACCAGTTACATTAAGATAACAAATCTTTGCACTTTAATGGACAGACATCAATCTACTCCAACTCTTCTGCCACCCAAACCATTGAAAAGTTGAAGGGTACTTAAAGTCTGTGTTTAAATCCCTTATATTTACAATTACACTCCAGGTATATGAAGAATGCCTGTATTTTGAATCTTACACATTAAGTCTGCTTCCTGCCCATCACTCTTCTATGTATCTAAGTGGATAAGATCCTATATATGAGGAGTTAGAGTGAATTGAGGTCAACATGAGCATGGCAATAATATTGGCATCAGCATAAGATTTGGTCTTTCCATCATCAGATTTTTAATGATATGGATGGCTGAAGGTTGGAGTAAATTGAAGCCTATCTGTTAAAGTAGGAAGATTTGCTATCTTAATATAAACTGAGCACTGATTATATATATATATGTGGGAGATGATAATCTGGATCAATAGATAAGTGCTAGTTCAGCACAAAATACTATATTAATGATTATTTATCTTTTCTATATGTGTGTGGTCATGTATATCAATGGTATGAGATAGTGGGAATAGTTGAAGGGTGCTTGAAAGTCTGTGTTCAAATCCCCTATATTTATATTTTCTATTATAAATTAAGCATTTTTGATTACAAAAGAAGCTTAGATTCAATCTACAATTCTTAGTAGCAATTGAGGGTGCTCCTATCATAGGGCATAGTTCTTATGGAGAAAGCAATAGAAAGACTTGGAAGAGGTTAATAGGTGGCAAGGGAGTATATACTTTGTTGGGTCTTTTTTGCAGATAATATCTTTTTGTGTGCAGAAAGAAGAGAAGATATGGAAATTATGTTGAGGACATGTGCAAGAGTGGGTAAAAAGATGGGGATTAAATTTAGTGAAGAAAAATCAAATATAATGATGGTTAATACTGGGGAAAGAGAAGATGTAGAATTTTTATTATGGGATATAAAGTTAAGTGTGGTGAATAGATATAGGTATTTGGGAATTATCTTATGTAATCAGGAAAATTGCTTGGATGAATGGGAGAAAAAAATGGTAAATGAAACAAAAAAAGAAAGGGTTTGGTAAAAAACTAACAATATTTTCATATAATAAATATGATGCAGCTAGAATTGTATAGAAGGGAGTTGCAGTAGCAGGGTTAACATATGGTAATGATGCATTATGTGTTAGTAAAAGGGTTTTAGATTATTTAGAGCAAGTACAAAGGGAAGTAAAAAGACATGCATTAGATTCAGAGAGGTGGACAGCAAAGCAGGCAATTCAAGGAGAAATGGGATGGTCAAGTTTTTTATATGAGAGATGAAAAAAGTAAAATGAAAATGTTTGGTAGGTTGCAGTTTATGGATAGTAAAAGAATAGCCAAAATAGTGTTTAATTAGGTTATGAGTAAAGGGCAGGTAACAAGAGGGGTGAGAAAGGTAATGTGGTATGCAAAAGATTTGGATAAAGAATTTATATCAGTATACTTGTATAAAAGGTGGGATGATTGTGTTAGGAGGATTGTTGAGTGTTATAGTGGTAAGGAATGGGATAAAAGAATAGAAGCATTAATAAAAAATAGGGAGTTGGAGAGATGGAGAACTAGTATGGAGGGTAAGAAGAGTTTAAATATATATAGAAGTAAATGGAATATTGGATGCAAGTTAATTTATGATAATAGTAAGGAAAGTAGTTTATTGTTTAAGGCTCAAACAGGATCTTTAGCAACAAGAGAATATACATGTAAATGGAAAACTATGGGTGATTTAGTGTGCAAATTGTGTAAGGAAGGTATAGAAAATATTAGGCATCTGTTGATTGAATGTAAATGCTTGAAAGCAGAAAGGGTACAGATAATGAAGTTATGGGAGAATAGGTATGAACAAAGTGACTATACAGAAAGTGAGTTATTAGTTTTTATGCTGGGTTTGCAAAAAGATAAGGGAGATTTAGATATAAAGGCCATAGAGTTGACAAAGATTATGTTGTGGAAATGGGATGGGGCAGAATATGGGAAGACTTAGAGTGGGGAATGAAAAATAAAGTGGCGAACAGGTTTATCTGGGCATAATTGCTGAGATATTCTTGACTTTGTTTAAGGAGAAGTCAAATACATCACATCCTTAACAATCAATAATAACCACCAAAGTGGTTTATCGCTTTCCGTTTAATTTAGCTTTAAACTATTGTGATGTATTTTTAAATTTAAAACAATTTGTTTAAAAAGTAAACAACAAAAAAAATTTAATTCTTATGCAATAATTTATAGTTATTATCTTATTATCACATAAAATGTTATAAATAGAATGGTCAGAATTACATAAGAATCATGTGATCACAAAGTCAACTAAATTATCATTACACAGAAAAACAGTTTAGTAAATTAAGAATTTTTGACCGACTTAAAATATGAAATAATAATAGTATGTATAATAAAACTTACAATTATTTTGACTTTTCTGACGAAAATTAAAAATGTGTGTGGAAAGTTAAAACTAATAATTAACTGCTAGCAATATATCATCCATTTCCCACAAAAGTATTTTAATCGTCTTTTAAGATTAGATATAGGTAAGAGTGATGTGATTAATCTTAAACGTTTAGCTATTTCTCTGAATAAATATCAACTGCGATATGCGAGCTATCTTTGATTGTGAGCTTATGAAACTTTTGCTATACTCAGATGTGCATAGTAGGATACAGGCATAATTCCATTAGAGATAATAAATAGAATATGTTCTAATATACAATCAGTATGTGTTTCTAATTATCATCATCTTTTTCAAACATTATCAATCCATAGCAGGTGGAAAGCCTTCCAAGCTTGATCCATTTACTCTGATCTATCGTGACTCTTCTCCACATCCTATCAATAAAATTTTATTTCATCTATTCATCTCACATGTGATCTCTTTTTTGATCTTCATTGAATCAAATTTTAAAATCTCAGTTATCCATCTATTATCATGTCATCTAGCAATATGTTCAGCCCAACTTTATTGCATATCTTAATTCTTTTAATGCTGTCAGTAATATATATTTGTTCTCTCACTCACCTAATATTTTTCTAAAGTTTCAGATCCATAAAAACTAGTAAAATGCATATATTTGTAATCTTCCTTTTCAAACTTATAGGCATATTTTTTTAATAATTATTTCTTTGGAAAGTACTCTGTCCAAGTACAATTTTATGATTAATTTTATCCTTTATCTTTCCATCTATATTAATAACATGTCTAAGATATTTGTACTTTTTCGAATTTATGATTGCAATCTTTATTTTCTTTTGAAAAAATTCATTGAACCTTGCTTTAGACTTTTTAACATTTTTCTTTAGTCCTATTTTTTCATTTTCATCTGAGATACTTAATATTAGTCCATTGTTGATAAAACACCTCAGCACAAGGCCAAATTCAACACATTTACAATCATCTAAAAAGGAAACGAATGAATTTTTATAATGCATATTAGATAATATCCGAGAACTTTGTTAGTCGAAATGATCGTTTCACTGCTAATTTTACATTTCAAGTATGCTGTTATGTCATGTAAAAATGCTGGAATGACTAATCGATCATCTGGAAAAAGTAAGATGTAAAAATCATTTACAGTCCAGTTTTAATTCCTGCTGAGTACATTTTTGGATTGGTTTTTTTTATCCAACAAAATGATTAAAATTTGGGAATTGCCCACAGTTGTCCATTATTTTCATAAGATGGTCCCATTTGAATAACTATCTGAAAGAAGTTTGTGTGTATCATGTGTTATCCTGAGAAAAACACATCTTAAAGAAGTGATGACTTGCAAGCTGATGGATATGAACATTTTTATATAACTTATAAGTTATGTTTTCGTTTGCATTTTGCAGGACGTAAAATATTTCAATCTGCTCTAGTGATAGTAAGAAACTTTTTTTTTTTGCTTTTCTTTTTTTATTGGAAGAAATGTATAGTGATAAAAGTTTAATTGTTGCAACATCATATCTTGCAAAAAATGTAAACAGATGTTTATTTATACCACTAAATAAAGTTACAGGACACCATTTTGTATGCAATAAGGCTAGTTCTCATCATTTTTGTAAATAACTCAATTCAATTCAAAACATAAATATGTGTTTATTTCCACTAGATAAAGTTTTAGGTCACTATTTTGAACTAAATAAAGTTACTTGTCATCATTTATCAAAACTGATGGATTAAGTTTATCAAAAGATCTCATGCAAACATTATTTTATAAGATCTTAAGGTTAGAAGGTTATCACCAAACTAATACGTGTGAAATCTCACCACCAGACTAATACGTAAGTACCTTATCTGATAACTCTTGTAATATTTCCTAACCCATTAAGGATTATTTGCTGTGCATTTTTACTTTCTTAGATTCCCTTTTTAATCAACAAAAAAATTCTTGTTAAACTATTACAAAATGTAAAAGATTATTAATCGTACAAATTGATAAAATAAAAATGTATCCATGTTTTGTTGTTCAATCTCGGGTAACAAAACGTCTAAGGCAGGAAAAGTAAGTAAAAAATCAAGTAAAAAAATCAGTTAAGTGCATAAAAATACAACAAAACATGGATACATTTCTATTTTACCAATTTGTACGATTAATAATCTTTTACTATGATAATAAATTACTTAAGTAAATACTAAATGAATAACTAAATAAGTAGCTTCGAGTTACAAGAAGACATACACATATTTTAATTAAATCTAATATAAGTATATTGTAATATGATATAATGTATAGAGATGAATAGCTCACAAACATAAGTTAGATATTATCTACTGACTTTCACAATAGAGAAAGAAATCATGGCGTCCTGTTTAACTATTTAGAAAGATTTTTAATAATATAACTCATTCACAAACTATAATATTACTTTTAAATCTAAAATATATAATTAAGAAATGTTTAAGTAGTTGGGAAAATTATCTATACTTGGAATAACTTGATTTTGCAATTCAACATTTATTAAAAGTGGTACGTGAATTGCATATTAGTTTTACAAATATTTTTAAGAAACATTGAATAAGTTACTTCTTAAATCATAAATATGAAATTGTAATATTGTCATAGTTTATAAGTTCTGTTATCAAGAATCTTTATTTCAATTTCGACATTAATTATTGGGCAGTATGCAAGTAACTATTTACAGAATTATTTATTATAACTTTAATAATCTAGTTTCTAACTATTAGGTCTCACATATATAGAACAAGATTAAGAAAAATGATTTAAAACTTTAAATAAATAAATGCTTGCCACCCTTCATTGATTTTTATACATAGAATTCTTAGTCTAAATACCATGCCTTGACATGGTGGAGATGGGGTGTAAGACAAACCTTAAAAATAACTTACAAAATGCTTTCACTGCGCTCTCTCTCTCTCTCTCTCTCTCTCTCTCTCTCGCTCTCTCTCTCTCTCTCTCTCTCTCTCTCTCTCTCTCTCTCTCTCTCTCTCTCTCTCTCTCTCTCTCTCTCTCTCTCTCTCTCTCTCTCTCTCTCTCTCTCTCCCTCTCTCTCTCTCTCTCTCTCTCTCTCTCTCTCTCTCTAAGAGCAGGTGAAAACATAAACAGGTTAATTAATTAGAAAATTCTCCCTCCATCATTCAAGATAAAAATACTTAAATACATTTATAAACTAAATAGATTCTAAAGTTATTGAAATAATTAAGCCAGTAGTTAGGAAGTTAATGTATAAATAAAATATACATAAATTATTCGGTTGAAAGATATATGATTAAGTTACAATTTTACATATTGATTATTTAAATATATTACCAATATTAATTAACTTCAGGACTTTAAGCTGGATTTGATGGATTCCAATCTGGACTGTTGAACAAGTTTCTCTTCATTGCTAATGGAGAGATCTGGGATGAATGTCCAAATTTGATTTCACCAGGATGGAAAACTGGTAATATTTCTTCACTGCATAGATCTATAAATCTATTTTAAAAACTTCTAAAATGTAACTTTTTAATAATTTTTCCTGTAACTGTAATCAGTTATAATTTAAACTTTTTTATTTTCTATTCTATTTATTTTATTGGATTTCTACATTTATATATTATGATATGCCATAATTTCAAACAGAGAATAACTAATTTAATAAATTTTTAAATATTGATGAAATTTAGTTTTATATTTTTGAAAAGTAGGTTAATTAGATTTTTTGTTTGTTGATACTCCATGAAAGTGTTGGAATTTTTTTTTAAATGTAGTGCCATTCATTTCTCCAACCATCTGCCATTTTTCTACTTCTTGCTTTGTTTAGGCTTTTGAAAAAGGCATTAAATAGTGTTTAGCATACATTAATTTTATTGACATTTAGTATTATAGTTTTTTTTTATTTCATTGGGGGGGGGGGTGTTTTATGCATTTAACCAATTTTTGCATTTTAATTTTTATGTGGAGGGGGATGTTTTTGTGTTTTATGTATTTAACCAATTTTTTTACTTGACTATTTATCTACTTTTGATGGATTTGGATTTGTGTTTTATGTATTTAACCAATTTTTGCATTTTAATTTTTATGTGGAGGAGTGTTTTATGTATTTAAACTGATTTTTTTTATCTGATTTTTTTACTTACTTTTGATGTCTCACCCTAGGCATTTTAATTTTACATCTATTTAACCGATTTTGATTTTTGCGTTTTAATTTTTACGTGAAGGGACGTTTTATGTATTTGACTGATTTTTTTTAATGGATTTTTTTTACTTACTTTTGATGGATTTGGATGTCTTGCCTTAGACATTTTAATTTTACTGACTTCAGGTATTTAAATTTTTTATGTCTTGCCTTAAGTGTTTTAATTTTACATCGATTTCAGAAATTTTTGGGTAGAAAAATTATTGCTTGCATGTTTCATGGTGGTTCTTGATGGTACTACAACATTGCCTGTGGCCACGGCCACATACACGTAACTGATAAATACAAAAAATTTAGTGAAATTATTGTCAAGAGCTGGGGAAAAGTCTCTATAAGTGGAAGTCTGTGCAGAAAAGAATGCACATTCATTTTCTGGTCAGTAGTAGATAGAAATATAATATTTATGATGCTTTTTTTTATAAGTGGCGTAGAAAGCATAATGACAAAAATGGGTGAAAAATTGAAAATAAATATATAAATAATTATATAGTAGTAATGTTAGATTTAATGTTATAATGAGGATAGAGACGATAAACTGCAGAAAATTATCATTTAATGTTAATAATGTGAATACTGATAAAGCTCTGTCGAAAAAGTAAGATTAAGACATGTTTTAAAATCATAAAAGTAAAAATTATTGTTAAAAATTTCCAATCCATAAAAAGAATTGATTTTAATTTGATTAGTGTTAGTTAAAAATACAATTAAAATAGTTCTTCCGGCATCTAAAAGCTAATAAAGATTTAGATTAAAACTCAATAATAAAACGAAAATTTTTAAAAACTAAAATTGGGTCACATAAAATAACTGCTAAATTAAAAGCTATTATTATAAAAATAATTTTGAATTTATAATAAATTAAATATAGATAAATGTTAATTAATATATGTTAGGAGTAACAAGAAGAGGTTGAAAACGGAATACATGGGAGAGAGAACAAATAGATATTACTGTATCTTTGAAAGAATTGAAGAGATTGAATGGAGTTAGGCTGGACATATTGCTAAAAGAGTGATAATAAATGGACAGTTGAAATCTTAAAGAGATTCCAAGAAATTGTAAAAGAGCTAGAAAGAGGTCACATGTGAGATGGATGGATGAAATAAGGAAATGTGCAGGGATGGTATGGAGATGAAAGGCTAGAGATTGGAGAAGATGGATTGAACTTGGAGAGACCTTCATCCTGCAGTTGTTCGTTAATGATTAAAAATGATGATGATGTTGAAATGATTAAATAATAAATTTATTCCAAATCAAATGTAAAATTATTCAAATGGAAATTTTTAAAAAGCTATAAGAAGTAAATAATAGGTTGTGAAAAGAATAAATTAGAGAAAATATTTTTGCTAGCAATGAAATAATAAAATTTTGGAGAGAGAAAAATAATATAAGTAGCGGTTCAATTGAAAAGCATATAAAACTATGAAATGAAGTATGAAACCGATAACGTGTAGCAAATATAAAAAGGCTAAAGAGTATAATTGATCTACTACATGGAAATATTAAACAGTTTGGGAAGAAAAAGTAATGTCGCAGGAATAAAATAGTAATAGAAGAAATAAGAATAGATTAAAGTAAAAAAAATGTACTGACAGTGAGGGAGACATCTAAGTGATTTGTATGATAAACAATGCAAGTTTTAAGACATATTAAATGAAAATCTAATCAATAAATACATAATAAATTTTACAATTATAATGAAATTGTAGGAATAATAGCCCTCCACCATTTGGCACAGTTCGATTTGGGGTGGGAAGGTCTCAGGATCGATTCTGGCACTCTATACAAGTCAGGTGTCTGAAAGGACTATTCTATGTATGTTAATTGAAAGTAAATGCTTATAAGCAGAAAGAATACAAATAATGAAGTGGGAGAATAAATATAAACAAATCGATTATACAGAAAGTGGGTCCTTGGTTTTTATCCTGGGTTTAGAAAAAAATAAGGGGGATTTAGATGTAAAGGCTATAGAGTGGGAAAAGATGATGATGTGGAAATGTGAAGTAGGATAGAGAAGAATATAGGAAAATCTTAGGGTGGGGAATGGAAAAGGAAGGAAGGGGGCTGACAGATTTCTCTGAGCATAGAGTCTGAGAGATTCTGGATTCCAAAAAAGAAGAAGCCATAGTACTTCCCATTGAATTGCTTCCAACTCCTGAGCATATTTTTTTATCAAAAATAAAAAGAAGCATCAACCATTTATGCAAGCGTTTCATATGACGTAAATAAATAATATATTACATAACAGCGATTAACATATACTAATAGGTGATATGTGGTGATATTTTATATTATTTATAAAATATAGTGCAGAGAAATGATATAATTTTAGTTGAATTATTAAAAGTTCTGCATGGTTTAGTGCAGTTGTAGTATTGGACTCTGAGGAGTAAGATCTTCCAATTGATTCCAATTCAGGCATTTCCGGATGCTCAAACTTTTTATGAATGCCTAAGCAATACAGCCACTCAGGATTATTTGTTCGACATGTTTTAGTGCAATGTTAAAATGTCAGACCCTGGAGTATAAGGTTTTTATGTTAGTTACAGTCATGGCATATTTTACAAACTCTTGTCCAATAAATTCACTCGTTATTTTTTAATAGGGAAGAAAATAATCACAGAGGCTAAACTCTCCATACACTAATGTCAACTCAATGCAAGTTAGAGTAATCAATGGATGCAAGAATGGTATGTGATGTTTAGTAGGTTAAGTAAATAATCATTGAATTAATTTTGCAACTAAAGGAAGATTGATGAAATTTATAGTCAGTTTCATATGACAGTAAATTCATTTAAAATAATAAAAATCAAAGTAGATGGAAAGCTAAAAATAGATAATCGTTTTTATTAGAAAGTTACAAAACAATAAATAATTAGGAAATTACGATAAAATTACAGTGAAGATTGCAACAATTAAACAATCTATTAATAAGGATGATATGGATTTCTGAAAAGAAAATAACATGAAAAATATAGAAAATATGATTAAAATTTACAAAGAAATAATTGACAGATAAAATGTTCAGGTGATGCATTAATTAGAATAGGTTTAAGCTTTCTACTCAATAGCTCATATATACACCCTGAAGCAAAAATAAAATTACTGATTAAAATTTCCCGGTGACAAAAAAATAAGATATCTCATATGTACTATGTGGAAAAGATGCGGACTTTATAATCACTAATTTATGTTATTTCCTAAAGTTTATGACATATATATTCAGATTGTACAATGAGCGGTTTTTTTTTTAAAAAAAAATGAAATAACATATAGGGAAAACATTTGAAAACTGAAGGATATAAAAATTGAAAATTACGAGACAGATGTGAAAGAATTTTATTTTTTAAAAAAAGAGATATTAAGAAAAATAACAAAATGTTTATTAAAAAGGAAGGAAACTAGAATGAATATGAATTATAATAAATATATTGTAAAAGATGGGAATAAGTATGAACAAAAGCAATGTAAAAGCGGAAATAAATGACCAAAAGTTCCCATCTTCTGAAAAGTAAGGCACCCAATAGGAGAGACTGGAAATAATGCATCAGATTTGATTTTTGGGAGTGGTAGGCTAGCGGATTCGAGAACTAAAGGTTCATGGATCACAGTCTAACACATCGTTTCTGGGACGCAAACGGTCTGTTGACTTCCGGTTAGACAAAACATTCGATTATTTTTAGCAGACGATTAATAACAATTGTCTCATTTTCCTCACAAATTGTAAGCTGATTCTGCTTATTTATTTTATGTATGTCTTATTTTGTCCAAAAGTTTATTTAATATATATAATAATAATAGTAGTAATAGCTACTCGGACATATTTTTAATTAAAAGCATTTATAATGTTGTCCTTTTTATTTTTCAAAAAAAAAAAAATGATATGCTTTTGTTTTTATTTTAGAAATATATTTTTACGAAGTATATTAACATCAATTTAATGCATCATAGAAGTTATTTTCTGTTCATTTAATATAAATACTTTTTTTAAAAAAAATTAAAACATTACTTTTTATATTAATTGTATACGATTGCTTTAAGACAGTTGGATTTTTTTTTCTAAATCGTTAATGTAAAAGAAACATTTAAAATTCTTTTCTGTAAATCAAAATACAAAAGCAAATTATTATTATATATAGATAAATAATTAATTAATTAATTAAATACTTTACAAAAGACAAGTTAGTTTGATGTTTTAACTATTTTGTTTTATTATAAAAATAATGAAAATTTGCCGTTAGTTACATTTAAAAAGATATTTACACCAAAATAACTTGGATCAATAATTTTTCTATGGTTAACTAAATCAAAGTAGAGAAAAAATAAACGAAGAAAAAATAGTAAAGAACAATTTTAATAAAATGTAAGAATAATCATTAGCTTACACCAGTGAAGGCTGCATCCGTATTTTTTATAGTTAGAATATTTATACTCATCTAACCCGGATTAATTTTAAACCTTTACTCACCTAAGAATCGCTAGATATCCAATTATCAACGTGCAAGCACTGATCGTTATTAGTGAAAGTTGTTCTGTTAACCACTACGCTATTCAACAGGTAATTAAATAAGTAATTTTAATAAATATACACTTTTTTTCTCTATTATTAGCCACAATGCTAATGCAAAAATTGACTGGATGCTTCAAGAGATTTGAAATCTAACTTTTATTTGGGGGGAAAGGGATAGATTCAAAAACCTCATCTATCAAACCATTAAGCAAATTGACTGAACAAAATAAGTGATTATTTTACTCAGTGATGATACTGATTATGAAAATATGTCTACAAATTGATATAAAGATTTCTGTGATGTAATTTTCACTACACCATCACTCTCATGCAAGAACTGTTTTCTATCCACTTTTAACTCATTGTGGGGGGATGTTATCATAAATATATGACCAAAGACATGTGAAAAAGATCTATGATCACCAAGATGCATATTTCGTGCTGAACCTACACTCATGTCTACAAATTGATATAAAGATTTCTGTAATGTAATTTTCACTACACCATCACTCTCATGCAAGAACTGTTTTCTATTCGCTTTTAACTCATTGTGGGGGGATGTAATCATAAATATATGACCAAAGACATGTGAAAAAGATCTATGATCACCAAGATGCATATTTCGTGCTGAACCTACACTCATGTCTACAAATTGATATAAAGATTTCTGTAATGTAATTTTCACTACACCATCACTCTCATGCAAGAACTGTTTTCTATCCGCTTTTAACTCATTGTGGGGGATGTAATCATAAATATATGACCAAAGACATGTGAAAAAGATCTATGATCACCAAGATGCATATTTCGTGCTGAACCTACACTCATGTCTACAAATTGATATAAAGATTTCTGTGATGTAATTTTCACTACACCATCACTCTCATGCAAGAACTGTTTTCTATCCGCTTTTAACTCATTGTGGGGGGATGTAATCATAAATATATGACCAAAGACATGTGAAAAAGATCTATGATCACCAAGATGCATATTTCGTGCTGAACCTACACTCATGTCTACAAATTAATATAAAGATTTCTGTAATGTAATTTTCACTACACCATCACTCTCATGCAAGAACTGTTTTCTATCCGCTTTTAACTCATTGTGGGGGGATGTAATCATAAATATATGACCAAAGACATGTGAAAAAAATCTATGATCACCAAGATGCATATTTCGTGCTGAACCTACACTCATCAGTTGTCTCAGATCACAATCTCTTACACATACTTATATCATTATATATAAATAACAAATTACTACAATTTAATTGATAAGTTCTCTTGAGTTTGAAAATGAAAACGATATTGAAAATCTTAGAGAATTATTAAAATGAAAATAAACTAAAAATGTAACTATTTCTTTCCAGTAGCGAAATGTGAAGTTCCTATCTAACATTATATAACATTGATATTTAAAAGAAGAAATATAAAAAATAAGAAATTTTAATGCATTTTTTTTAATTATAACAAAAAATATGCTCAAATTATAAATAAACGCAATTATTGATTTATAGATTTTTAATAATTGCTGGTTTAATTGATAACTTGGAAATTGGAAGAAAAGAAAATATTTTTATAATTTTTTTTTATGTTCAATAATATACTTTATTGTACAAAATCGATTACATGAATTTGTTGTTAAGCAAAAATTACATTGTTGAAAATACATGGTTTAAAACTATATAGCTTTGGAGCAAACAGAAAAAATTGTTTAAAAGGGGATATGTAAAACATACAACAACAAAAAAAAAATTGTCCTTGTTACAGAAAAGTCATAATTTGTTTTTTGAGGTTGTGTTTTGTCTCAGGTTTTTAATAGTGACCATGTAGCAGCAAATGTATCTGGATGTGCAATTTTGCCATCTCTGGTCTTCAGTTGTTCAAGCTTATTAGAGAAGGTGGCTGGGTGCTTTATGGTATAGTCTCCAAGGCAGAAAGTACATCTGGTGCACCAGGACCTATATAATCAAAACGTTGCTGTACGAGTTGCTGGTATTGAGCCTTTACTGATTGTCTCTATTAGGTTATCAAGTGTGATGTTATTTTGTCTATATGTGTTAATCATAATTTCTCGGGTATTTGTTAGAGCTGTGCAGGTGTGAAATAGGTGCTGCTGTGTTTCTTCTTTCCTATGGCACAAGGAACAAACAGCATAAATTTTGTTGTAAAACCTGTGGTATTTAAGGAAGTAGGAGGTAGGTAGAGCATTTGGGTTTCATTGACCATTTTTTAAATCGCTGCATCAAACACCTATTGTTCATATTTACCAGGGGTGAGTGAGGATCTGTGGTTATGTCTGGGTACAGCATATTATAAATTGTCCAATAGGTATATCTACCAACACTCAAAAAAGACACCTGATCATAAATGCTTTGAAGTTGGTTTACAAGCAAAGACAAATATCTGTGTGAAGGTAGTGGTTGGTCTGTGGGTGTTATTTGAAGGATGCATTTGAGAGCTGGAAAACTTCTTATCAGTGCTAGGAGATTAATACTTTTTGTTTGTGAAAAATTTGTATGGAGTGAAGACCTAATCCATTTCTGGTTGTTGGAAGAATAAGTCGTTTTACAGAGATGGAGACTACTTTTCTGCACCATAATAGCTTGCTACAGAGTGAGTAAATGGATGAAGTGAAAGATTTAGTGAAATTTATGCTTGGTGAGAAAGGGGTTATTTTTATAGTTACAAGCTGATTGAAAAGGTATACTTTTGCATATAGTGAGAGGTAGGTTTTGGAGAAAGAAGTGGCTGTACATTCAGCATCATCTTTCACCTTTTTCTGGATCTTTTGTCTCATTGCAGAGGGCCCTAGGTAGAAAGGAAATCCAAGAAAATTAATTGTTTTTCCATGATAAACTTGTGTGTTTATCTTGCCAGTGTAAAGAAACCAATCTGATGATTTGTTAATATTGATTTTGAGTTTATATTTGAGGGTGTATTTGCTATTAACTGAAAGGAGACCTTTTGATTCCTCTTGGAGGCCTTAAAGGAACCGAGCAGGGCAAATTCCTAATGTCCACTCCATACGTTCTTGTCGTTGCAGCTGTTATTACTATATGTTTATTCATATAGTATACGAACATGGATGGGCTGCTCACCAACACACATTAGCCAGTGTGGTGAGTTTATTGGCTTTTTACCTCTGAGTTTAAGATCAAGAAACACCATGGTCTTTCTTCTCAGTGCCTGATAAGGCAGAATGAATGTTTGTGTAAATGATAAAGATTTTTCCCAATTATACAATTATGACAGACAAAAATAAAGCATGGCCCTTAATCCCAGAAGGCCGTAAAGTCACCAACCAAGGAAGTGGTTGGTGGCCGAAGGCGGAGGGTGCTAAGAGTATCCTGGAGGCGGACCCAGGCTGCCATTTGATGATGACTTTTTATTTAGGTACTTACAACTGCAGATCACTTTCAAGTGAAGGAAGATTGCAAGAATTAGAAGAAGAACTCTCTTATATTAAATGGGATATTATTGGACTTTGTGAAGTTAGAAGAAAAGGTGAAGAGACAATTGATTTAAAAAGTGGACATATGCTCTATTATAAAGGCACAAATATTGGAAATACAAGTGGAGTAGGATTCATTATAAATAAAAAGTGGAAGAACAATATTGTGGAGATTGATGGTGTATCAGACAGAGTGGCAAGATTAGTTATACAACTTAATAGCAGATATCAAATGCAGATAATTCAGGTTTATGGCCCAACAAGTTCTCACAGTGATGAAGTAGTAGAAGATTTTTATATGGATGTACAAAAGGCTTTTGATCAGAGTAAACAACATTTTAAAATTTGTTATGGGAGATTTTAATGCTAGAATTGGTAAACAAATGAAAGATGAAAGTGTTGTAGGTAATTTTGGTTATGGTAATAGAAATGAGAGAGGACATAGACTTGTGGAGTTTGCAGAGAAGGAAAAACTTTATATTATGAATTCTTTTTTTGAGAAAAATGTTAGAAGGAAATGGACATGGAAGCATCCAAATGAAGGTACAGCAGAATTGGATTATATTTTGACTAACAGGAAATACATATTTCAAGATTGTAATGTTCTTAATAAATTTAACACAGGAAGTGATCATCGATTAGTAAGGGGTAAGATACACGTTAATGTAAAACTAGAGAGACAAAAATTATTAAGAAAAACTATATTTACAGTTGATATTCCTAATCTTCAGAAACATTCTAATGAATTTAAATTAGAACTTACAAATCAGTTTCAAGTATTAGTAGATTTTGAACGTGATTCAGATTTGAATGAAATTAATATGAAAATAACTGATACACTTTTAAAAACTGCAACAAAGATAGCTGGTAGAAAAAAGCAGCAATTGACTAATAAAATTTCTACTGAGACTAGAGAACTTATGAAGAAAAGAAGGAATATGAAGATATGCAAGAATGATGCATTAAAAAGAATTGAATATCTCGAATTTTGTAAAATGGTGCGGAAAAGAGTTGAAAATGATATAAGAAAGTATGACTGTGAACTAGCAAGAAAAGCTGTAGAAGAAAATAAAAGTCTTAAGAATGTAAAACAACATTTTGGTATTGGTAGGAAATTTATATCTGCAATAAGGAAAAAAGATGGAATTATTACTAAAAAGAGGGATGACATTATGAAATTGGTAGAAGATTTTTATCAAGAATTATATAGTAATAAAGAACAAGTACCTCCTATATCTATTACATCTTCCAAATTGCCCAGAATTTTAAATGAAGAAGTGAGAAATGCAATTAAATGTATGAAAAAAGGAAAGGCTCCAGGTAATGATGGAATTATAATTGATATATTAAAAGAAGCAGGTGAAGAAACAGAAAAAATATTAGCAAAGTTATATACCAAATGTCTAAATGATAAAGATGTACCGGATGATTGGAAGAATGCAGTAATAATATTAATATTTAAAAAAGGTGATAAAGAAGATATTAGAAATTACAGACCTATCAGCCTTTTATCGGTTTTATATAAAATTTTTACCAAGATAATTACAACTCGTTTACAGAGAACCTTGGATTTTCACCAACCAAGAGAACAAGCTGGATTTAAAAGTGGTTTTAGTACAGTAGATCATATTCAAGTATTGAGAGAAGTTATAGAAAGGACAAATGAATATGAGTTGTCATTATGTTTTGGATTTGTAGATTATGAAAAGGCATTTGATTCTATAAACATTTCTTCAGTGATTAAAGCATTGGATCATCAAGGTATAGATCCAGGATATTGTCATATTTTAAAGAATATTTATAAAAATGCAACAGCAACCATTAGATTACATAATGATACTGGGAAAGTCAACATTGAGAAAGGTGTAAGACAAGGTGACTCCATATCTCCAAAACTTTTTACAGCAGTGCTGCAAGAAGTATTTTGTGGATTAAAATGGGAAACTAAAGGAGTGAAAGTAAATGGAGATTATTTAAGTCATTTAGATTTCGCAGATGATGTAGTTGTTTTTGCAAATAATGCTTCCGAGCTGCAGGAAATGTTGCAGGAGTTATCAGATGAAAGTAGGAAAGTAGGACTAAAGATAAATGTTAAAAAGACTAAAGTAATGTTTAATCAATTTGCTCCAAATATGAAAATAAAGATTGATTATGATGAATTAGAAGAAGTTAAGAGTTACAAATACCTTGGTCAGATTATTAATACAGATGGAAACATAATAGAGGAAATTAATCATAGAATTAAACTTGGTTGGAGTGCTTTTGGTAGAAATAACTTGATATTAAAAGGAAATATGCCTATGTGTTTGAAAAGAAAGGTTTTTAACAAATGTGTTTTACCAGTTCTTACTTATGGATCTGAGACTTGGACACTTAATAGAAGATCAATACAGAGACTTCAGACCACTCAAAGAAGTATGGAGAGATGTATGTTGGGAGTAACAAGAAGAGATCGAAAACACAATGTATGGGTAAGAGAACAAACAGGTGTTACTGGCCTCATTGAAAAAATTAAAAGATTGAAGTGGAGTTGGGCTGGACATATTGCTAGAAGAGATGATAATAGATGGACAATTGAAATTTTAAACTGGATTCCAAGAGATTGTAAAAGACCCAGAAGGAGACCACATGTAAGATGGATGGATGAAATAAGAAAATGTGTAGGGGTGATGTGGAGAAGAGAAGCTAAAGATCGGAGAAGATGGATTAAACTTGGAGAGACCTTCATCCTGCAGTGGATTGATAATGGTTGATAATGATGATGATGATTCATTTAAGTATTTTTTCCAAAGTAGGTAGTTGTTTTTTGGATGTAAGAAAAACTGTAAAATTATCCATGTATGTAATACATGGTATATATAGTCCAGTGTGTGGAATTTGGATTCCTTGTAATTTTTGTTGTATTTTTTTATGAAAGCATTAATGTAGAACATAAATAATAATGAACTGAATGGAGATCCTTGAGGTATGGATTGGTGGGGAGAGAAGGAAGGTGATGTTCTACCATTAATTGTAATATGGATTTCATGACTAAGGAGTAGATTGGTTAGTAGATATAAGAGATAGTGAGGTATTTTGGTACCTGCAAGTGTCTCAATTAAACTTTCAATAGGGACTGAGTCAAAAGCAGCCTCAATGTCAATTTTAACAGCCATTGGAGCATACTTTTTCTGCTCTCTAACTGAATTTACAATGGTTTTGAAAATGAGGGCAGCTTGGCCTGTTGAGGAGTTTTTTTTTTTACATGCTGCATTGGTGATAATAGAGGGAGGAGATATGGTTCGATTTTATCTTTTAGAACCTTTTCCAGAATTTTAATACCAAGGGGGCTCATGGAGATTGGTCGCAGATTAGATAGATTGGATATTGAAGTTTGCTGTTTGATGAATGTAACTAAAGAGATTGGAAATAGATCTTTTATATTAAACAGCTTTTGTGATAGATAATTTGCTAAATCACATAGATATGTGGTGGTAAACTGATTGTGATGTGAAAATATGAATTTGGGGATTCCATGTGGCCCTGGATGACAAGAGGTTGGAATTGTGGTTAGCTTCAGCAAGAAATCAGTAGCATGGAAAGGTTTATCTAGCTCTAGTTGGCCAAATAGATCTTCAGGTGGTGTAAAGGCACAATGTGACTGCAGCTTTTGTTTGAAATATTTGTATATTGGCTCTATCATATTGTGTCCAGCTTTGGTAACACCATTGGTTTCAAGTGCTTGTGGAACTCTGACAGTGTAAGGATACCCCAGAGCCCATATAATATACCCTCATGTCCAGGTGTGTGTTTTGTTAGACAGATTTTTTCTTTTTTATGGCAAGGTACTCTTTTAGAGCATTGCAGGTATCATTATATATTTGTGTAAGTCTTTTTATATGTGTGTAGGAATTTGGATCAGATTTACACCTGGTGATTCTTTTATGTAGCTCATCAGCCAAAGTGAGGAGTCTTTAGGATGGTGGTGTGGTTTGGGTAATATGATTTCTATTAAATGGCAGAATGTTGATAAAAGAAATGTACCATTGAACAGGATCAAGTTGCATAGTGCTGAGTTTAAATAACATAATATATGTTTCAGAGTACAAAAATTCAGAAGTGTGTGCAGGAAGAATTATTTTTATTGTTTTATGAAGTTGAATTGTTGATGTTTGCATTGTATTTAGATCGAGTTCAAACATTTGGCTAGAGTGATCAGAGAAGGGTGAGGGATTAAGTGTTAATTTAATTAAGTGATGAAGCATGGGTGAATAAAAACACAGGTCAATAAGTGACGTGTAACAACTGTTATAGAAAAAGATGGAGTTGGGTGGTAAGAAACCTTCAGCACTCATTAGTGGTATTACAAGTTGATATAGTGGTATTACAAGTTGATGTAGCCACTTTGAAACAAAAGTGTAATAACTCATGTTAAAATCACCCATTAAGATAACTGGGTAAGAGGTTGATGATGGTAGTGAGTTGATGGTAAACAGTAATCTTGAGATGACAGCTGGTCCAGGAGGTGTAACAAAAATTGTTGAGTGCAACAATATGGTGATGAAAAGTGACTATAAGTAGGTTTGAGTCGATATATAAAATTTTAAAGGATGAAAATTGGCAGGTTCTTGTGATGACCAGGCTAGTGTCTCCTGAAGGTGATGATAAATCTCATGAACAAGTGGAAAAACCTTGGGTCCTTAAAAAGGTTGTGGGGTCAATCTGAGAACCACTATATATTTTATTTCCAGTAGACCCAGGATGTGCGGCTGTATAAATTGAATCCATTTACTTAGCTGGAAGTTTTTTTTAATCGAGTTTAGACCTTGGAACATTGAAAGCTCCTATCTTTATTTTCATGTTGAAAGTAAATGAGTAAAAAAAAACTTAAAGTATATGTTTAAATTGACTGGATTGAGATTTCATTTGTTGCCTTGTTTATAAGATTTAGAAAAAGTATTGTATGCAGGAAAAAAAAGCCAGCTACAACTTGAAATTAAAATTTTTAGGGCTGCTATCTAGGGCATCAAAATATTTAAGAGCTGGTTTGTTTGCATTACTTTTTTTTTTCAGAGAAAGGGTAATATTTGTTGGTATATTACTAGTATATATGTGTTTATCTTCAGGGTTTGTTTTTGATTCGTTGCTTGAGTTTGAGAATTTGGTAAGTGAAAGATGAAAAATTTTTGGCTCAGTTAGAGCTTCCTGTGTTTGTTGAGTGTCTATTAAGTGGGGGTTACAGAATTCTGGGTTATGAATGCTGATATTTGTGGAACATGTTTGGTTAATTTCGGTATCAAGTGTTATTTTTTTATTTCATTGATCTTTTCGTGGTCTCCCAGGTTTTCTTTTGGCAGTGTAGTCTGTGTCACAGCTTTCAATTATTGGTAATGGTGGTGTCAGTGTATCCATAACATCTATGCTGGTCTTGTTTATTATAGGTGAAAATTGGTTTATAATATTTTTAATTCTGGGTAATAATACAAAATGGGTGATTTATTTCTAGAATTCTGAAGTGATGGCGCTGGCTCTGAGGTCCATGAATTTTGAATTCCAGGGTTCCATTCTATTACTGCATATAATTTATATGGAGGTATTCTTGATGTAGTCAAATGATTAATATTTTAATGTCATTTTTCAATAAGCATTAAATTACTGATAGGTTATTTAATGGCTCTAATGGAAGATTGCTTCTTAAATATTTTTTTAATGAACTTGAGAATGAGCAAAACGATCATCCCCAATTATTTACTAATAGGTAACATAAAAACATTGTCTTTTCCAAAAATAGAATGTAAGCCAGTAAATAATTACATATTGTTCACAAATTATATTTATGTTTGAAAAACAATAATTATCTTCTTTATTGATATATGACATTAAGGATCTCAAGTGTTATGATTTTGTATTTCTGTAACTTGCAACAGACGTTCATTTTTTATTGATGTTGTTTTTGCCTTTCAAACATGCACTTACAAACAGTAATAAAAAAAACATACTATGCTTTTTATAGTATATTTCGACAAACCAGTTTTTTTCTATTTGGGTTGCTTAGCATTGATATGTATTAAATGGTATATGTATACTAATTTACTTTATAATTATTATTTTTCAGGATGTATCCATTTAAGTTACTTTTCTACAAATGTATTGTAAGAACATCTTAACATTCATTAATATTTGTAAAAAAAAAAAAAAAATTAATATAGACAAGTAACAACTTTACCAGTGTCCTTTATGTACAAAACCAAACAAAAACCATACAATTAAATAAACCAAATAAAAATTATTAATTATATGGTAATAAATGTGTAAATCTGTCAATTGAAACCTCATTTATAACAATACTGACTTAAAAAAATGAAATATATATATATATAACAAACCCGTAAAAATGCAAAAATCTCAAAAAACAAAAGAAAGAATTAATATTAAATTTGTTTGTTTATTAATCTAGTATAAAATGTTATAAATATCAAAATGGCATCAACAATATAAATGCCAAACATCAAAAAGTCAAACATGAGACTTGGTTCTTTAAAAAATTATCAAAATGATAAAAAGTTACTGCAAGAAAGGATAACCCCTATTGATTTAGAAGGGGTAAATAATTAACCAAAATAAATTTATTACATAAAATGCAAAGTTGTAATTCAAATGGTATAGAGATATAATTTTTGCTGGTGTTTATAGCAATACAATGGATAGGGATAAATAGTGGCTCCAAGTTAAATAAGAATCTTAATTTAATTTTGAAACATTCTTGATGATTCTATTACAAAGAATACAAATAATGTATTGAAAAATTTTAGTTTCCTTTAAAATAGTTACATTAAGGGTATTATGGTTTTCGTTTTGTGTATGTTATGACTATGTATACCACATGGTTCAATATATAGCTCTACTTAATTATATGATTATTACATGGAAGTGCATGAGTTTTGTTGTGACTGGGCTCGGATAGAGTTATTGGGGCTTGGTGGTTCTGGGCCTTGGACTTCATTGCCTGTTGTGGTAGTTCGAAAAATGCTGAATGGCTGCCTATTCAGATGAAGCAAATGGGTCTTCACTTCGGGGTCCAAGGTGTGGTAATCATGGGCCTTCTAAGTTGCTCATCCGGGGCTAGATCATATTGATTGAGATACAAATGGATATTAAATATGATTGGAATATACTTACATAGATATACTTGTTATGAAATGTATAACCTATTATAATCA
This sequence comes from Epiperipatus broadwayi, assembly GCA_028023455.1. NCBI lineage: Eukaryota > Metazoa > Onychophora > Udeonychophora > Euonychophora > Peripatidae > Epiperipatus > Epiperipatus broadwayi. Next base: position 1,339,575 of record JAQFVV010000170.1, read on the forward strand.
AATGATTAATTTGTTATATTTATAAAATTAAATGCTTTGTAATTTGTAATGGGAAAGTAGACCCAAAATAATCTATAATGTTTTGATAATAAAGGTTGCTCTTGAAAGTTGAAGGCAAATAAATTATATCTTTAAAAAAATTTACTTTATAAATTCCTAAAAGTAATTTATTCATAATTTTAACAATCCTTAACATCAAAGCTCATAAGCTATTATAATCGCAAACTGAGAAAGTTGACAGAAACCCCACTACTAATTCCATAAAATTTAATATTTCTAATCCAAGTTATAAGCTAGGAAAGAACAAATCATGCATGGCTAAGAATTGAGAAAACATTGTGATGGAACTGCTTGTTATTCAACCATGAGTTCCCAATATGAATATCAATTAAAATCAACATCCTGATGACCATGCCAGTGAAAAGATTTACAACATAATATTATCAATTAAGGAAATTATCTCAACACAGGATAGATAGTTTATAATAGAGTTTGAATCATCACTGCAAAGTGAAATGGTGACCTAATACTATCAGATGAACTACTATCCAGATAATGCGAAAAAACTTTCCTAAAGGCAAAGATACAAGGATGTTTTCCAATATGAACTATAAGAATTTTAACTGTGCTAGACTACACTGGATTAATATCTCATGTTATGATTTTATAATTTTTATTATTAAATTGATTTCTTTCTTTTGAAAACAGAGAGTCAATCAATCCAATCATCAATTAGTTTATAGGGCAGAGAAGTCATCAATTCTAATAATAATTTTTCATTTGGTAATAAAATATAGGTCCAGACTCCCAAGCTTTTTTGTTAATAGATTCAACAATCTACTGACTTGAAAAATGAGACTTTGTTTTTTATATAATATTAAGTGCTCACACTCTGACAATTACAATATTTGATGTCCAATATTTGAGTTCAATTAATTTAGTTATTAACTACTTGTTATTCGAAATGCATGACTAAAACCCTTGAATGATTGGTCTGTTCTATTATAGATCTATGAAACTTCAGAATAGGGAGGTGACTCAAAATCTAAAAGCAAGCTTCAACAAATCATCAAATATAGACAAAAAAATCAGAAATTAATGATGAAATGATGACAGGAAGTTTAGTTAGCAAAGAGTTAATAGTTAAAATATAGTTTTAGATAGTCTTCTACATTGTCTTGAAAATATTAAATTAGGATGGTGAATGACCATCCTTCATAGGGATCAATGGTTTGGGTTAGTCAATAGTTGATGAGTACAAACAAAGGATGATCATGCCCATACAAATATTAAATGATAAGCAAACACATCATTTATGTTATAAAACAATCATGAATAGAAATCGACATTAAAATAAATTTATTAAACATTAAATATTAAATTAAACTGGTTGTTTATCATCTTATTTATCTATTTTCCAATTAATCACACAATGTGCATATCCAATGCACATGTCAGACACAAAGTAATCATATTTTGAAATAGAGTATATGTACATTCTTCCTGAATTTGAACACTATGACACAATGAAGATCAAGAAGAGGTGAAGTAAGGGAAGTTATGCGAGTGTGAATTTCATCTCAATTAGTAATAATCATGTGACCACTTCATAAAACTTGAAGTAAATCATCAATTAACTGATTTTCCTTATCAGCTATAATGCTCTACCTTGAAGATCCAATGGGTGACCATAGTTAGATACATCTTTCATGGAGAAGCCCTTCCCATTATATCTGACCATATCATTGGGCAGTGAATCACATTTCAATAGTATGATCCTAGACTATCCCATTACATATGATGCTGAACTTTAGGGACTCAAAACCATATGATTATATCATAATATACTAATAATTCCAATATGTGGTGAATGGAAACTGAATAAATGAGAAATAGCAATAAACAGAAACCAATAAAATAATTGTGTAGTCAGCCAAATAAACAAAGGGTAAAATGAGATATAAAGTAACATGTTAAAAATAAATAAATAAACAAAATGATAACCAAATAAAAATTAAATCATAACTCATATTAAATGTATGACAGCAGGAAAATCTCTACAATGTCCATCAAATTACTTAACATGTATAGAAAGAATTACTTTGAGATAAAATCGCATAAAGCTATTTTATGAAACAAATATAATAAAACATAATACATATATTAAATGATAATAGAAATAAAATCAAAACAAAGGAATTAGAAACTAATAAAGAAGTTAGGAAGGAAATTGATAGGGAAGAAATCCAGGTTGAACAGATAAAAAATTCTATTCAGGATAGTTTAGAAACTTCTGCTCTTGAAACTTTAGTAGAACAGAATGTTCAAATATATTGGGGACTATATCAGAAATAATCCAACCTTAAGAAACACCAATGACTGTAAAAACTCAAAGAAGAGAAGGAATAAAAAGACAATGATGCTATTCTCAACCAGATGATGATAATGATGCAAAAAATGTTTATTAAAATAGAAAAACAGAGTGCTGATTTATCTAATAAAATAGAAAAACAGAGTGCTGATTTGAAAGCAGATTTATCTGACAAAATGAAAAAACAGAGTGCTGATTCATCTAATAAAATGAAAAAACAGAGTGCCGATTTGAAAAATGAATTAAAATTAGATATATTCAATATCAATAAACAAAATACTGAATTAAAAAAGAAATGAATAGAGATAGTGATGAAAGAGATCACAAGTATCAAATTAGACTCACTGAATTAGAAAAACAAATAGAAAACAAAATTGATGATAAATTCATTGAGATAACACACACCTATGATAATTTGAAACTTGAAATGGCAAAAATCCAATAACAATATCAATTAGAACTGTATAAAGAAATAGAGAAAAGATATTTAGAATTAAATTATTCCATGAAAGAGCAAAATAATAAGCTAGGAAATTATGAGAAGAAAACTAGATATATAGAAAATAAAAATAGTGGTATAGGAATCAGACCAAATTTTATTGAAGCCAAACTCACGTAGCATAAGGATACTCTCAGAAAAACTAATCAATTAATCAAAATGATCTACAAAATCACGTAAAGAATGTGATCAGCTCAATGAGTCAAGAATTTGAAAACCTAGAATCTGAATTTTCTTACAAAATACAAACATTAAAAGAGAAACTTGTCTATGATATACAAAACGTTAAACTATCTGAAAACGAATATGATCTAAATATGAAAAAGCTAGATCTTATTTTAAAGAAAATTAACAGTATAAATAAGTAACGAAATAAAAGGAATGATCCATATGAGATTTACAAAGATATAGAGGATTTACTCCAAATATATTTTTCAGTTTATCTATCAGAGGGGGGGGGATAATCATAGCGAACGGGTATTTACAAGGTAATGTGCTGTCATGATGGGAGTCTGTGTTTCAAACACCATCCATCTATGATGATTATCAGGCTTTATTAATAAAAAATGTTTGGAACAAGAATTGGAAGGAGGCCTTGTTATACCACTTGCTACAGAAAAAGAAGTGAAATACCCTGTAGAAACCTTGATAAAGTTTTTTAGATGACAGGTAGCAAACTTAAAAATGCTAAATATATATCATCTGACCAAAAACCAAGTAATAAGAATAGTTATTCATAACTTACCACTAAAGATAAAGCCATCTCTACTCTGTACAACTGCACAAAGTATCAAACAAGTAGTAGTCTTATTAAACAATATCGACTTAAATAATCATAATGTGACCAATAAAACTCCTGAGAAAAGGAAAGAAAAAATATAAGTCAGTGTTTTAAATTAGAAAATAGGAAAAAATAACAATGATCTGTCAAGTCAAATCAACTTGGTCAATAATAGCAAGGAAAGAACAAATAACAAATATTAACATAATATATGATTCATAGATGAACATTTATATGGTTCATAGTTGATTCCATCAACAACCTACAAAAACTAGCAAAATCAGGATGTAGTAAATCTACACCTAAATCTATTCCTGAACCAAACTAAAAGGGTACTTGAGATATAATTTCTCATCTCAAGGAACCATATTAAAGAAGAGGAATAAAAATAAAAACTAAACAGGGAAGTCACTAATTTAATATGTTTGTGGGAAGATAAAGCATCTAACTACCCTTTACAAATGATAGAAATTTTGTTTGAAAATTTACTAGTGAAGGCTTTGTTAGATTTTGGTAGCCAAACATCAGGAATATCTGGAAATTTTTATAATAAGATTCTAAAAAAAAACCTAATATTAAAATCTTACCCTTTAGATCAATACAGGTTACCATGGCTAACAATAGAAAAGTTAAATTAGTACAGAAACAAATCTGGATTGAATTAAAGATCAGCCAAACAGTTATCTAACATTTTGTTTTCCTGAAGGTTTGTGATGATGGCGTTCTAGCTGTATTTTTATATTGGACTATTTCCATCATCATATGCATGTTGAATGTCTTTAGAAAAGTTTAATTTTATTTTAAATATTTCAAATACAGTCAACTGTTAGTAATATCACAGCAAACAGATTAGTATATGCACAATGTTTCAATAGGTATTTTTTTCCCTTTTTTTCAGGTGTTGCTGGCCTGACCAGTGACAGTACCAGCATGGGATTTGAACCTGAATTTAGCTTCTTTATTATTGCATTTTAAGGTAATGCTCTAACCAACTGAGCCATCCTGCCAAAGGCAACAGTGATTTTGCCACTTTTTTCTAAGAGCAAAGTTGATTAGTGGTTTCCATATATTATGTATCATCACACAAGGATAGCTTGTGGGCTGTTTTGCTATTGTTATGTGAGTAGCTTCTTTAAATTTTCTTCTTTGTACCTTTTCTTCTCTATCCAATATTTTTATATTTTTCCAGTCGAATATATGTCATTGGTACATATATGATCTGCGACCTTAGACACCTGTTTTCTCTCTTCTAATCATCAGTTTATGATCTTGCAAGCACTTTTCAGAGGGATGGCTGGTCTCACCAATATATGTTTTTCCACATTCACATGGTATTTTATAGATGCAGTTTTTTTCTTTTCAGCATTTCAAGTTTAGGTTTTGTAGCTGTTAGAATTCTTCATAATGTGGTATGGTTCAGGAAAGCTGTTCTGATGTTATACTGATTGCAGATTTTCCTCAATTTGCTATTTTTGGAATGTATGGGTTCATTACAGTACCAATAATTGTCTTTTCTCTTGATTCTTTTTGTTGTCTATTTAACATTTCATTAATAACAGCTGCTGTATAACAATTTTTCACAAAAGTTTGTTCTATATACTTTTCTTTTTCCAAATCACCAGTTTCTGAACAAACTTCTTTTGCTCTGTTCCACAGTGATCATATAACTCCATGTTTTGTGTTTCTGGTGTGATTGGATTTATAGGCTAGGTACTTTTCTGTATGTGTAGGTTTTTGGTAAACTGTAGTTTTGATTTTGCCATAAGGCAGACTTGTCACAAGAACATCTAAGAGTGCCAATTTTTGTTCTTGTTCTAATTCTATTGTAAAATTAATTGAAGGGTATATGTTGTTGATGTGTGTCCAGAAAGTTTGTAGCAATGCTTCACTATGTGGCCATACAACAAATGTATCATCCACATAGTGAAGCCAAATTTTAGGTGGATATGGAGTATTTTTTATCGCTGTGGTTTCTAGTTTTTCCATGTAAATATTGCTAATCAGGGGAGACAATGGTGAGCCCATAGCAATTCCTTGATTTTGCTGGAAAAATTCTGTGTTATATTGAAAGTAGGTTGTTTTTATACAGAATATTAATAGTTCCATTATGCTATCAATAGGAGCAGCTCTTCTGGTTTGTTAACTATTATCATTTGTGAATAAACTTTCCATGTCAAGCTTACCAGTAAGTCAGTTCTTTCAATTTTCATGTAATCCCTGACAAAGGACTGAGTCTTGTATGCCAAAGGACTTAGAACATTGAGAAGAAATCTTGCCAAATTCTGACAAGGTGAATCTCTAGAACTAAAAATATGTTCTAATGGAACAGGATCCTTATGTATTTTAGGTAGACCATAAAGATGAGGAATTTTGTTGAAATATAATGTTATTTTACTCTTTTCTAAATCAGTGAAATACTTACAAGGCTTTCTGAGTAATGCTTTTTACTTAGTTTCCATATTTGGTATCAGATCTTTTGCCACTTTTCTACATTGGCCTGCTGTGAGGAGTTCTTGTAATTTGTTGTCATAATCAGTTGTATCCATTACAACTGTTGCATTGCCTTTGTCAGCAGGGAGAAAAATTATACATTTATTTGCTTTGAGAGATTTAATTGGATTTCTCTCCCCATAAGATATGTTTGACTTCAATTTTTGTTGCTTGTCAAGTGCTCTTTTTATTCTCCAGTGTAATTCTGCTGCTTCTTCTAAAGGCAATTTTTTGAGTGACTTCCTCAGTGGCTGCCATTATATCTAATAAGGAGATATTAGATGGTGTTACAGCAAAGTTTGATCCTCTTTCAAGAACACTTTAAAATAAAATTAAACTTTTCTAAAGACATTCAACACATATATTAGATGATGGAAATAGTCCAATAAAAAAATACAATTATCTATCATGTTTTTCTTACATTACATGGACTTATACATGAAGTCATTTTAGAGACAGACTTCCTACATATGAACCAATGCAAAATTGATTTCCCAAATAAAATTAGTCAGGATAGGTGATGCATTTTAGAAATGACATTACTAACAAAGTATGACCTACCTAAAATTGACTGCATATTATCAAGTATTCCAGATGCACTTATACAAAAAAAATCACAGATGAAATTTAATCAAAAGTTATCTAATGCAGATAAGTTCCAATCAATTATTGATGAATATAATATGATATTTTAAACCACTAGCATCACATGATCACCATTTCTTATGCTTGCTCATAACTGTTATTGCACTGAGTGGAACTACTGTATGGAGAGTTTTTCCTGTTTTAATATGATATTTTTTGAAATACCATGAGTGATAGGAGAATTCCAACAAAGAATCAAATTATTTCATGAGCAACCATACCAATCCGAATCCTACCCTATGCTATAACAATATCAGGAAGAAATATCCAAACAAAACAATAAAATGATTGATTTGGGGATAATTTCCAAATGCTCTTCACATATTGCAACCCTGTTGTAATGGTGAAGAAGAAAGATGGGTTGATAACATTTTGTTTAAATGCAAGACAACTAAACAAAATAAACAATTCCTGATAGGAAAATACCACTGCCCATATATAAATTATTCATGAAATTTGGAAATTAGAAAGTATTCTTAACTTTTGATTTACCTCCAGTTATTGGCAGAGAGAAATTCACCAAGAAGATCACCATATATTGCTTTCCAATATGAAGAATTTACTTATCAATTTAATAGGATGCCATTTGGATTGATTAATAATGGTACTGTTTTAATAAGATGTTTAGATAAAATTCTTTCTTCTGAGATTGAACAGATAACAACTATATACATAAGTGACATCATAATTGCATCCTCTATAATTGAAGAACATCTTCAACATTTAAAAAGAAATTTAAAGAGTGCTATGTTAATGGCAAAGTTATTTTGAGAAGAGCACATTAATATGTAACAAGATAATTTTCTTACACCATATCATGGTTGTATTGGGATAAGACCTCATCCTGATAAGATTAGTGCTATACAGAATTTCCCAAAACCTACAAATAAAAAGCAGATTAAATCATTTTTATGATTATGTAACTTCTATAATCATTACTCAAACTCATAAAAAAAGATGAGAAATGGAACTGAACTGAAGAGCCAGGCAAGGCATTTGATAAAATCAAAACAGGATTTCTAAAACAAACTGTGTTAGCTTTTCCTGATTTTAGAAACCATTTACCATACAAACTGATAGCAATCGGTATGGATTAGGAGTAACTTTATTCCAAATTCAGGAGAATGGCCAACCAGGAGTTCTTTATTTTATTAGCCATCTCTTAAAGAGTCCAGAAATAAATTATACAGTTACTGAGAAATAATCACTAGCAATAGTGTGGCCTTTTCAGAAATTTTGGCAAATGCTTCTCAGATCAGAGGTTATAATGATCAGAAAAGCCTTAAATTCTTAAACCACAGTTTAATAGTCACCTTGTTAGATGGAGTTTGTTGTTACAAGAATTCATCTATATAGAAGGATCTGAAAACATTGTAGCTGATGCACTAAATCAAAATCCATGTATATCAGAACAGCAACACTTATCGGGAGATAACACATACATTATGAACATTGATCTAATATTCAATAAAAATGTATAGAATGATTTAGTAAACATCCATAATATACAATCTCAAGATAAAGAGCTAACTCCAATTATTAAAACCTTAAGTGGAGAGGAATTCTGTACACAGCCAAAAATTCAATATAAGTTACATAATCAAGACTTTATATATATATATATATATATATATATATATATATATATATATATATATATATATATATATATATATATATATATAATATATAAAATAAACAATGCTATAAATGAGTGGATGGTAGTAACAGCTGAAACATTAAAACCCCATTCTTACAATACATACATTGTATGGGACCCACAAAACTGAAAAAACATTAAAAAAATTGGTTTACTGGCCCAGGATGTACAAAAACATCCTAAAATAAATATACAATTGTCAAATATGCCTAAAAAGCCAAGCCAGTAATCAAGAGCTACATTAGTTCAATAAGATCTATCATATCAGAAAAACCAAATGAGATCTTAGCTATAGATTTTTATGGACCTTTACCTCCACCAAATAAGCAAAAGTATATGTTAGTAACTTATGATCTCTTTTCAAAATTTGTGGCAGCTTACCCAATATCCTAAGCTAATACTAGATATACCATCAAAGTTTTAAACACCCATCATTTCAAAGAGATAGGAAAGTCAGGAATGATTTTAATGGATCACTGTACCCCTTTTCTATCCAAAAAATGAAGTAAATGGGCAGTAAAACAACAAATAAAACATGTATTGACTTCCATTAAAAATCACAGTCAAACTCCTGTGAACATGTAATACTGAAGCTTGGATGTTTGTCCAGGACCTATTTGGAGAACATACATAAAGGTTGGGTAAAACACATGCAACATGTAGATGATTACATAAGTCAGAATGTAAATGAATCAACAGGATTCATGCCCATTAGACTACACTTAAACCAAAACATACCAATTTTACTCAAAAATATGTACCAACATCTATAAAACCACCTATAGAAACAGAAAGAGATTAGAGTGAAGCATATGAAAGGATAATGCATATAGTCTATAAATACAACAAAAATAAAATAAAAACAGACTACCAATTTAAATTAGATGGTGTTCATAAAAACATCACATGTTAGTAAATCACAAGAGGTCATATTTCATAAATTCTGCAACTCTTATGAGGGACCCTTTACTATTGTCAAATGTGCAGATCCAAATACATATTGGCTGGATGGCAGAGGTGAAAATCATTGCACATACAATGCCCAAATACTAAAACCTTACTGAGAAAAAAACAGATCAGCTTCTCCACATAAGTAATCATATAATAGGTATAAAATTTGATTATTTCAGGTTAAAATAAGAACTAAAAGAAAGTACAACAAAAAAATATTGTGTAAAATGATGGAATCAATTGATGAGGGTATTTCATATAAAATTTTAAAATACAAATAACAGAATACCTTTGGACTGACCAAATCAATGAGTTCCCCATTTAGGTAGAAATGGATTCTCAACCACTTAAATAGTATTAAAACAAATCCAATAAACCTCACACAAGAGCAGGATTAATACTATTAAGCATATCCACACATATATACTATCTAAAAAGGATACATATACATAATAATGATCAGACCCTTAACTAACACCATCATAAAAATTTATACACTAAACCAATAATTTAAGAAAGAATAAACTGAAAGAAAATTTTAACCTGAAATAAGCAAATATGAAGATCATGAAATACACCACCCAAAGATCAACTAATAGTAATAACCTCACTACAATCAAATCATTTTCTTGTATACATGTAAACAAAACTTTTTGAGAATTAAAAACACTATGATTAATTTTAATTCCTAAAGGAAGGGGAAATATAAGGTGTCACCTTATCATTTACTAAATATTTTTAAAAAAAGATAATACTTTAATATAGAAAAGTAACCACTTTACCAATGTTCTTTATGTATAACACCAAGCAAAAATGACACAATTAAATAAACCAAATGTACATTGTTAATTATAATAATAAAATTGTGCCAACACATCATATAACATAAAGCTATGATTATGAGAAAGAAATATATTTGCTCGAAAGTGCTAAGCCTTTTTAATTTATTAATTATCATTTATATAGCTTTACATTATATGTGTTGGCACAATTTTATTTATTATAATTTGGTAAGCATAAAATAGAAATCTATGATTTATTGTTAATTATAGAAAATAATCCCATTGCATAATGCTATACTCAAATAAATATATAAATATTAAATCACCCCACATGGTTAAAAAATCTAGTACCACCCTCTATGTATTTATATATTAGTTCAGAGGGCAGTACTGGATTTCTTAACCATATGGGGTGATATAATATTTATTATTAATTATGTATTAATAAATGTGCAAATCTATCAATTAAAACCATATTTATAACAATACCAACTTTAAAAAATGAAAATATATATTTATATACTAAACCCATAAATGCAAGCAAGCAAAAAATCTCAAAAAACAAAAAAAATAAATAACAATCTTAAATTTGTTTGTTTATTAATCCAGCATAAAATTTTATAAATATCAAAATAATATCAACAATGCAAATAAAAGCATGAACTTAAAACCCAGACATCAAAAAGTCAAACATGAGACAATATAGAATAACTTGATTTTTAAGAAAAAATGAAGACAAATAAATTAAATCTTCAAAAAGTTTTACTTTAAAAATTCCTAAAAGTAATTTATTCATAATTTTAATAATCCTTAATATCAAAGCTCATAAGCTACTATAATCGCAACCTGAGAAAGTTGACTAAAGAAACTCTCCACTAATTCCATAAAATTAGTATGTCTAATCTAAGTTATAAGCTAGGAAAGAACAAATCATGCATGGCTAGGAATTGAGAAAACATTGTGGGGATGGACAACCATGAGTTCCTGATATGAGTATCAATTAAAATCAACATCCTTCCAACCATGCCAACAAAAAGATCTACAACTTGCTATGATCAATTAAAGAAATTATCTCAGCAACAAATGAGATAGATTACAAAAGGGTCTAAGTCACCATTCTGAAGATTCAAATGGCAACTGAATACTATCAATTGAGCTACCATCCAGTAAATGCAAAAGAACTTTCCTAAAGGCAAAGATACCTGGACATTTTCCAATATAAACTATAAGATTTTGAACTATGGCTAGATTACACTGGATTAATATCTCATGTTATGTTTTTATGATTTCTTTTATTATTATTTTACTTGTTAAAATGATTTCTTTCTTTTGAAAATGGAGAATCAATCCATCCGATCATCGATTAGTTTATAGGGAAGGGGATTCATCAATTTTAATATTAATGTTTCACTTATTAATAAATGTAGGTGCAGACTCCTGATCTTGCTTGCTAATATACCCAATAATCTACTGATTTGAAAGGCGAGACTTTGTTCATTTTTGTGTTCAATTAATTTAGTTATTAACTATTTGTTATTCAGAATGCATGACTAAAACCTTTGAATGATTGGTCTGTTCTATCATAGATCTACATGACACCAGCATAGGGAAGGGGCTCAGAATCTAAAAGCAACCTTCAACAAATCATCAAACATAGACAAATGGATCAGAAATTAATGACTAAATGATGACAGGAAATTTAGTTAGCAAAGAATTAATTGTTAAAATATAGTTTTAGATTGTCTTCTATGTTAACTTGAAATTCGTAAGGATCAAAGGTTTGAGTTAGTCAATGGATGATGAATACAAACAAAAGATAAGCATGCCTATACAATTATTAAATGATAAGCAAGCACATCATTTTTGTCATCAAAATCAATTTGTTAAACATTAAATATTAAATTAAACTGGTCATTTCTCATCTTATTTATCCATTTTCCAATTAAACACACAATACATAATATGCACATCCAATGTACATGTCAGACATGAAATAATTATATCTTGCAATAGAATACATGTACATTCTTTCTGAGTTTGAACACTGTGGCATAATGAGGCTCAAGAAAAGGTAAAATAAGGGAAGTTATGCAAGTGTGAATTCCATCTGACTCAATCGGTAATCATCATGGTACCACTTCACAAAACTTAATTAAATCATCGTTTAACTGACTTGCCTTATCATGGTTAATGCTCTACCTTGAACACCCAGTAGGTGACCATACTCAGATACATCTCTCATGGAGAAAAAGCCTCAGTCCCATTACATCTGGTGCATCCAATTGTTGGGCATTTAATCACATATCAATAGTACTATCCTAGGCCATATCATTACAATATAAATGTAGCATACTTTTTTTCTCACTTCATCTATGTTACTTACTGTAAACTTTTATAGTGCCAATGATATTGCTTTATAAATTCTTAACCAGTGCTGTCCTCTCCAATATCTCCAGACTAATTTCAAGCCTATGGCCTTCATTGGCAAGGAGCTTTGGATCTTGAACCAGTATCTGAACCTTTAGGATCTAAGCACTTTAACTGTGCCAGTCAAAAGCTTGAAACTCATCTGAGAGTATTGTGCAGAACAGCATTGAATACAGATTTGTTAAGCACTATCAACTGAATCTATCAATTACTATAGCTTACCTTAAGTAACATAGATGTGATGAGGAGAGAAAAGTATACAACTGAAATAACATTAATTAAGCTAAACTCATGTGATAGATTCATATTATATTTTATTGATTCTTAATATGTAAATGATGATTAATCATTCTTAATTAAATTAGTAATTATTACAATTTATTTAATTTGAGATATGAAATTTAAATATATAAAAATTACAATCTACACAGTCATTTTTTTATAAACCTTGTTTATTCTATGAACCAAATTTATCTACATCCATATACACAATATATCCCAGTGAAAAGATGACTGGTTTTCTCTCTACCTCTGCAGCATTATCTCTAAATCAATGCATGTATTATTCATCACAAAAACTTTTATGTGGATGACGAATTATGACATGATTATATGAATGTTTTGTAAGTTTATAGATCATATTCGATGCTCTCACTGATGTCATTAAACCTTGCAAAATCCTTTCTTGTGAACTCATGGCATTACTGCTACACATAATTTGAATCATTTCAAACATTTTAGTAGCAATTTACTCCATTTTAAACAAAATTTAATCTTAAAATGTCGTTTCCATTGTGGGTTAAGGTATAAAATATAGGATCATATTTCAAATTGTAATTCATGATCCAGACATGCTACTTCTTTCAAATTTTTGTGACGAATAAGTAACTTAGGTCGCTATGCAACATGTGCATTGATTCTTCGGACAATCCATGACCAGTCACTTTTTTATAATAATACACTGTATATGTCATATTATAATTGTACTCACTTTTAAACTCTGCTTCATGATCATTTTCAGAATCTATTTCTAATTATTCTTATAAATCTATATAGATTTATAAATTATAAAAATATAAAAATAATTTGTTTATTATAATCCAAATATATTTATAATTTATTCTTACAAAAGTAAGCTTCACTATTAATTAAATCAATATAATAATAATAATAATAATAATAATAATAATAATAATAATAATAATAATAATAATAATAATAATAATAATAATAATAATAATAATAATAATAATAATAATAATAATAATAATAATAATAATAATAATAATAATAATAATAATAATAATAATAATAACAACAACAACAATAAGAAAAAGAAGAAGAAGCAATAGCAGCAGCAACAAAAATCCAATCTTATAAATTTATATTTGTCAAGAATCAATTTTTTGATGTATATTTTAGTCATTTTCAATTCATTTTACTTAATTATTACTTTTTTAATATCTATTCTTAAATACACGTTTCATTCTTATAAGTAATCTATTAGACCTTCCTTCTCGTATTCCAATATGGTCGAATCATAAATGGAATTCTTCATTATCATTTAAAGTCTCTCCAAATATAATCTACTTCTTTTGATACCTTGCTCTTTTCTTACAACATACCAGCAATCTTCCTTATTTTATCTACCCATCACATATATGCTTTATCTTTTACAATATTGTGATATTTTGTTTCAGTTTGCAATTGTTCATATATATCCATCCAGCTTTATTTCAATCATTTAATTTGTTCAGTGGTGTCAATGAAACACATTTATTTCTCATTTGTATATATTGAACTCTTTTTGTTACTCCTAACATGTATCTCCCCATATTGTGTTGAGTGGTCTGAAGTCTCTAAATTGTTTTTCTGTTGTCAAATGTTCAAATCTTAGATCAATAAATAAGAACTAGTAAACATATTTAATAAAAACTCTCCTTTTCAAATACATAGGCATTTAATTTACTTGTCCCAAAAGCACTCTATCCAAGTTAATTCTATGATTAATTTCATCCTTCCTGTTTCCATCTGTATTAATAATATGACTAAGTTATAGTTGTTGTTTCTTTCTAATTTATGATTATCAATCTTTTATTTTTCTTCTGATAAAATCCATTGAACACTACTTTGGTCTTCCAAGATTTAATCTTTGGTTTTACTTTCATCTGATAACTGGTGCAACATTTTCTGAAGCTTTGAAATATTATTTGCACAAATAAACATATCTGCAGAATCTGAATAGCTTAATTAATTACGATTTACTTTTGTTTCCTTAGCTTACTAACACAAGATAAAGTCTTTAGAAAAGGTAGAATGAATCATCTAACTTTTCGACCCAAACGTAAATCTTAAGTGTTTGGATATGAGAGTGTGACTTTATCTTGTGTTTGAGAATGTTAGTATTATTTACGTATAGTTATCTGTGTATAGTTATCTGTAAAGCGTATGTGCATTAGCCTGATCGCTAATTTACATTTACAATTTATCAACATAGCGCTGTATAAATAAATACTTAATTATCCTTTTATATAATCTCTAATAATCTTTATTCTTAATCCTTAGCTTCTTTTACTCATATGCCATAATTTTAAATTTTTAAAATTAATAATTGACATTTATTCTTTTAAATTTTCAATATTTCATTGCAGACACTAAAATAAAAAAGGTGAATATCAATTAACCTAAACTATGAAAGAAAAGTTAAGTGTGGGTTGAGTTCAAATTTCTAACATTCTTGCCTATTTTAAAAAATGTAACTACCATTTTAACATATTATGTCCAAAAAAGAATATTTTAAGGAATAAAAAAACTGTTTAAAGAAATATATCTTGAATGATAACTGTTACATTGAGAATTAAATAAAGCACAGATATAATTTTTGTAAAGTTTGTGGTGAAGATATTTCAGTGGGACTCAAATGTCAGACTATTTTCATCTACTAATATTAATAGTTAAATGTTTTTAGAAAAATTCAAATTTCATTTAAACTTTTCAAATACAAACAGACATTAGTATATAACACAATGTTTCGAGTAATACTACTCTCATTTTTTTTAATGTCTCTGACCAGACCAATGGACAGTACTAGCAGTTAAACAAAACTGGACTTCTAGATTTGTGAACTATCCAACTAGCTATTCTATCAAAGGCAACAATCATAGAAATTTCATATAATTATATATGATGGGTCTCCTGATTTCTTTATTTTTTCCTAAGAGCAAGATTAATGAGTGACTTCTAAACATTATGAGTTATCAAACTAGATTGAATTATGGATTATTTACCATTATGATATGAGCAGCTTCTTTGAATATTCTTTTTTTTTCATATGTCAAATGCGTTGACCGGGAAGTGAACCTCGTCCAGCTGCTTGGAAGGCAGCTATGCTAACCGCTAGGCCTCTCGGTCCAATATTTATGTATCTTTTCCCATTGGAACAACAATTAACATAAGAGGATAAGATACTACCCTATTGATATAAATTGAAAATATCAAGCTTTAATTACTTACTTTTTTATAATTCACACACCAATATTTAAAATTACAAACTATATAAAATATATTTTTAATTAAAAATTTACGTTCACACACCCATAATTTAAATTATAAACTATATAAAAGATAAGAAAAGTTTTTTTTATTCAAAATATATGTTATACTAAAAAAAAAAATAATATGAGGAGCATCAGACAAATTTTAGTTTTTGAAAGAAAGAATACTTTTAAAATGTTTACATCTAAGTTTATTATATATAATTCAGGTTTACTCTGCAAATATGTTTCTATTACATATTGACAATTACATATTTACAACTATTTTTCAATAAATAGTTAAGGGATTAGTAATCATTTGTATTCGGTTAGATATTGTTTTGCTTTATTTAATTTTAAATATAGATTATTTTAAATACAGTTCAGATCGAACTATAGTTTATATAATTATATATACTGCTCATTTACTTTCTTTTCTAAACTGAAGATCAATCTTAATTACATGTCACAGACATAGTTACAAAAATTGGAGAAGAAAACAATAATTGCTACTAAGATGCATTTTGATCAATGAGATATCTGCAGTTGATCCAAGATCACAAATCTCTTTAAATGTCACTTGTATAATATTATAATATATTACCAGTAATGTGATGTGATGTGATGTATTATGGCTTCTCCTTAAACGAAGTCAAGAATATCTCAGCAATTATGCCCAGATAAACCTGTTAGCCACTTTATTTTACATTCCCCTCTCTAAATTTACCCATAATCGGCTCTATCCCATTTCCACAATATAATCTTTGTCAACTCTATAACCTTTATATCTAAATCCTCCTTATATTTTCCCAAACCCAGCATAAAACCCAATAATTCACTTTCTGTATAATCACTCTTTTCATATTTATTTTTCCACAACTTCATTATATGTACCCTTTCTGTTTTCAAACATTTACATTCAATTAACAAATGCCTAATATTTTCAATTCCTTCCTTACATAATTTACAAAATAAATCACCCATATTTTTCCATTTACATGTATATTCTTTTGTAGCTAAAGATCCCGTTCGAGCCTTAAACAATAAACTACTTTCCTTACTATTATCATATATTAACTCACACCTAATATTCTGTTTATTTCTATATATATTTAAACTCTTTTTACTCTCCATACTATTTCTCCATCTTTCTAACTCCCTAGTCTTTATTAATAAATTTATTCTTTTATCCCATTCCTTACTACTATAACACTCAATAATCCTCTTAACACAATCATCCCATCTTTTGTACAAATATACTGATATAAATTCTTTATCCAAATCTTTTGCATACCACATTACCTTTCTCGCCCATCTTGTTACCTGCCCTTTACTCATAACCCAATCAAATACTATTTTAGCTATCTTTTATTATCCATAAACTGCAATCTACCAAACATTTTCATTTTACTTTTTGCATCTCTCATATGAAAACTTGACCATCCCATTTTTCTTTGAATTGCCTCCCTTGCTGTCCATACTTCTGCATCCAATGCATGTCTTCCTACTTCCCTTTGAGCTTTTTCTAAATAATCTAATATCTTTTTACTAACATATAATGCATCATTACTATATGTTAACCCTGCTACTGCAACTCCTTTCCATATAATTCTAGCTACATCATATTTATTATATGAAAATACTGTTAATTTCTTTATCAATCCCTTTCTTTTCTTTGCTTCATTTATCAATTTTTTCTCCCATTCATCCAAATAATTTTTCTGATTGCTTAAAATAATTCCCAAATAACTATATCTATTCACCACCCTTAACTTAATATCTCCCAATAAAAATTCTACATCTTCTCTTTCCTCAGTATTAACCATCATTATATTTGATTTTTCTTCACTAAATTTAATCCCCATCTCTTTACCCACCCTTGCACATGTCCTCAACATAACTTCCATATCTTCTCTTTTTTCTGCACACAAAAATATATCATCCACAAAAAAAAGACCTGACAAAATATATACTCCCTTACTACCTATTAACGGTATCTCTATCCCTCTTCCTAATCCTTCTATTGCTCTTTCCATTTTACTCAAATACAACACAAACAAAATAGGTGACATAGGGCATCCTTGCCTTAATTCCACACCATTTTTAACTTTAATTGATTCTACATTCTCTAATTGATATATA